>JAPPVO010003053.1:0-35182 GCA_030407325.1 Camellia japonica
TCTTTTTATTTACTATTTTAATGGTTCTTTTTGAAAAATTATTTTTTTATTATGAGAAAAATATGATTGTAGTTAGATAGCATTAAAAATTGTGATTTGTATGATTGAAGTTATCTCATTTTATTTATAATTTTATTTTTTTAATATGATTAAAGTTAGATAAACATAAACACTCACAAAAATAAAAAAAATGTGATTATATTTTGTTCAATGGCTCTAAATAATCTTTTTATTTACTATTTTAATGGTTCTTTTTTTCAATTATTTATTTATTATGAGAAAAATATGATTGTAGTTAGATAGCATTAAAAAAATTGTGATTTGTAGGATTGAAGTTATCTCATTTTGTTTATAATTTGATTTTTAATATGATTGAAGTTAGATAATTGTAGTTTGTTCAATGATTCTTTTTCCTTTAATGTGATTTAATCTTTTTATTTTCTGTAGTTAGATAGCATAAAAATATTTGTGATTTGTATGATTGAAGTTATCTTCTTTTGTGATTTTTATTTGGCCTAACCAAAAAAAATTATAATTTGATTTTTAATATGGAAAAGGGGATTTTTAACTCACAAGTCTTGTGGGAGTTCTAATGTCTCAATCTTATCTATACTATATATTAAGCAAAATGGGGTTTTTAACCCCCAAGACCTGTGGGAGTTTCAATATGCCAATCTGAATTTTCTAAATTTTTTATTTTTATTTAAAAAAAAAAACTCAGTATTTATTGATTTGGTCAAAATCCCCTGATCAGTATTTCTTAACTTTTTTCAAGCCACATGTCTTTCCACATGCATGCATTTATTGATTTGGTCAAAATCCCCAGATCAGCATTTAAAATCCCCTCATACAAATAATTATAGATACAATCCGTGTATAATTACTGCAGTACCCTTTTCAACTTCTCCCATACACTATGGTTAGTGATAAGATTGTTAAATTATTTTTATAAAAAATCTTAAAAAACATATATAGCGACCCCGGTCTTTTCCCTTTAGATTATTGTATCCGGACTTAGGTTCCGTGGATCCTGTCATTATATATTGGTTGTTGTTGTCCTTTAATCTCTTTGTTTTTGAGTTATAGGATGTGTTGGGCGGGTCTGTTACAGGTCGGTTGAGTTTAGATGCCAAAACTAGTTGCCAAGATTTTGACCTGTCCGCTCGAGCGGGGAGTTTGACGCTCGAGCGGGTATCCTTTTGTTGCCTGTACGCTTGAGCGGGGGTTTTGGTGCTCGAGCGGGATTATCACCCATCCAGTATTTCCTGTGCAGTGTGGAACGCTCGAGCGTGGGATTGGACGCTCGAGCGGAAGTGTGTGAGTGCCGCTCGAGCGGGGAGTTAGACGCTCGAGCGGGGACCTGGTACTGCAAAAGTACTGGAAGTGCGTATTCGACGCTCGAGCAGGAGTTTGGACGCTCGAGTGGGAGTCTGTGAGTGACGCTCGTGCGGGGGTTTCCACGCTCGAGCGGGGAGTCGACTACATCAGTCCGAGATTTCACTTTTTGGATCACATTTTGACCTACTTTTTCTCTCTTAACTTTTAAAAACCGCCCCTTGAGAGTTTCTCTCTCTACTCTTACCTTCTCTCTAAGATTTGATCTATTCCCAGTAGTCTTCTACCCTAGTTCCTTTGGAGAAAGTAGAGCTTCGCGAGGGCTTTCTTTTAATCTGAAAAAGAGAGGATTTGGAGCACTTTGGATTTTGGGTCTTCATCTCCATCTTCTCTTTTTGGGCTATTTCCTTGAGGTAGGGATTTCCTACTCCAATGTATACGTTTTGTTCTAATTTTGGTATTTTAATATGTTGGGGTATTTTGGTAATTTTGGGAAAAACCCTAGTTGTTGTATTAAATTGAATTGTAAGTTTAATTTAAGGAAAATTGGGAATAATAGTTGAATTCATGAAATATGAGGAATTATTGATTAAATGGGGTAGTTGGTTAATTAAATCATATGCCTATTGAATTGTTGATTTAGTTATTTTCTGTTTAGAGATAACTGTTTTGGGCTATCGGTGGAGGATAGTCATGATTGTTGTAGACATTGCATGTGAATTAGGGATAACTGAAACTAATCACATTGGTTGAGTCATAATGTTGACTATTGAATTAATACAGACATTATGTGTATTGATTGTGAGATGTATATGTTATGTGTTTACATACATGTATTAGTTGAGCATTGCATATGCATATTGTGGGAGGAGATAAGGGATGTACTCCACGGTTAGGGGAAGATAGGGGATGGACCTCTTAACCGGATTTTGTTTGGAGGAGATAGGGGATGGACTCATTAGCATCACTATTATGTGTGCTTATTGATTATTGAAGTGTTTTGCATGTTATTGATACAACACTAAAATGTGTATCATATTGGAAGTATGGAAGTGTTTTGATATGAGCCTGTGTCTCATTTGTTTTGTTGATATTGGAAGTATGTGAATATGATATATAGTTCACTGTTGTAGTTTGGCCAGGTTCTGAGCCATGTTGATAATAATGGAAAGTTGAATAGATAATGGAAAGTGAATATGACATTTAGTGTTAACCATGTATTGAATGCTATGGCTTTATTCAATGCTTATATTTGGTTTAGTATTTTTCTACTGGGCTGTGGCTCACCCTATATGGGAACATCATTTTCAGTTCAGGTGATAAGCTACCTCCAAGGACTTAGCTCGGAAGGATATTTGGATTTTGAAGCTTTGTCTTTAATTACTTGTTTTTATTTGAATTACATGTAAACACTCAAGCCAAGGGCTAAATTTGTAATTGAGTTAGTACTCATTCTTTTGTGTCCAAGTGTTGGCTTGGAAAGATGTAAGCCCTTAGGCATTTACTTTCATTGTTACATGTAATGTTTTTATTTAAGGATACTCTGATGAATGAATTATGGTTTATTTTCTTAAGTAATGCTCTTATTATGTGTATGTTATGGGTTATTTTTGAGGACGTGACAACTTGGTATCAGAGCGTACCGGGTTTGAATACTTTGGGTACGTGGGAAGTGATTAGTATCACAATGGGTTCGTCTCGTTTGATAGAGACTTAGTGTAGTGTTATATGTTTGCATGATAACATGTTTATGTGATTATGTGGTATGGAATGTAGTTTCTAGGATGTTGATTGGACCCTTGAGTTGCTAGTAGTCTTGTTGGAAAGGCAATTGATCACTGCTGCTTCCAACCGGAACTATGGTAACGCTTTGGGACTATTATCATCCAGGAATGAAATTCGTAGGTGCTTATGTGATTATGTGCTTACGTGGAATGAATTATTGTTGTCCAATGCATTAGGACGCGAGTGTTTAGCTTCGGCACATTATTAATGTGCTAACGTCTTTGTTTCTTATATTAGGATGTCAGGACGAGGACGAGGTCGCGGTAGGCGTGGTAGGCCGGGTAGGCAGGAAGTGCCTGTGCCAGAGGAGATTCCAGTAGTACAGGAGATTCCGGCAGTGCAGATTCCGGCAGTGCAGGAGGGAGTAGGCCAGGCCAATGTGGCCGAGCCGGTAGGCCAGCAGGCTATGGGCGCTTTAGCCCGAGAGATAGCAGGGGCATTCAGGGAGTCAGTAGGCATTCTTCGAGCTGAGAATCAGGCTCAGGTCCATGTTGCTGATGCAGGACCTTCTTTTCTGAAGAGGGAGTTCTTCCGGTCTAATCCGGACGAATTTTTAGGTGATCCTAAAGAGCCGCTTAAGGCTGATGAATGGCTCGAACAGACAACGAAAACGTTTGAGATGCTTGGCATCGAAGATGAGGGGTTGAAGGTGACCTTGGCATCGTTCCAGCTGAAGGGGGATGCGGGTCAGTGGTGGAAGTTCACCAAGGTCGTATCGGAGGTACTTGGGAGGCTTTTGTGAATGCTTCCAGGAACGGTTTTTATCTCCAGCAGTTAGGGAGAAGTTGAGAGATCAGTTCTGCCAGCTTAAGCAGAACAGTTCATCAGTGGCCGAGTTTGGCCTCATTTACTAGTTTGTCCAGGTTTGCACCTGAGTTGGTGGCATCGGAGGAACGCCGTTGTATTGAGTTTGAGAAGAAGTTGAGGCGTGGCCTCAAGTTGAGAGTAGTAGGGTCTTTAATTCTGGATTATGGGCGTCTGGTTGATGCTGCAGCCCATACTGAGATTATGATGCAAGAGGAGGAGGAAGGGCAGAAGGGCTCCAAGAGGAGTCAGGATGGGCAGAGTGATGGTAGGAGACATAGAGGTTTCACTCCTCAGCAGTCTCAGGGTAGCTTTTCTAGATCGACTTTTCCAGTACCGAGTGCTAGTTCTGGGAAAGGCAGTCAGGGAGACATCACCTGTTTCAAGTGTGGTCAGCTGGGCCACAAGTCTCCAGTTTGTCCTCAGAGGGGAGGAGTACAGAGAGCAGCATCTTCTTCGGCTCGATCTCAGAGCCAGAGTCAGGGTAGAGGCCAGCCACTCTCGTGTTATCAGTGTGGTTAGCCAGGGCACATGAAGAGGTATTGCCCGCAGTTGAGTGGCACACCTGGTGCATCTGGTTTGAGGCAGACTCAGGGTCAGCAGCCAGCTCAGTCGGGTCAGGCCTCGAGGGCCAATCAGGGGGCTTCTTCGTCCCAGTCTGTGCAGCAGTCTTATGCTCCTAGGGGTGAGCATGTTGATCAGAGGCCATCTGGGCGCGTGTATGCTGTTACCGCGCAGGATCTTGTACCGGTTCCATCTGTCGTGAGAGGTACCTTCTTGTTTTGCAATTCAGTTGCAAGTGTTTTGATCGATACGGGTGCATTTCATTCCTTTGTGTCTGCTGCATTTGTATCTGTTTTGGAGTTGGAGTTAGCTCAGTTAGCGTCTCCTATTTGTGTAGTGTCACCTCTTGGGGGTGAATTGATCTTGAAACAAGGTGTTAGGGGTTGTAATATAGAGGTCGATGATCATAGAATCCCATTTTCTTTTGTAGTTATGCCTATGAAGGCTTGATGTTATTTTGGGTATGGACTGGTTATCGTCATACCGGGCAGTTATTGATTGCTACCGTCAGAGGGTCACTTGTTGTACCATTAGCGGAGAGTGTTTCCATTTTTGGGGACCGGGTTGGTAGTGTTTTGCCACCGGGGTATGTTTCACGAGGGCGGAGTGAGCTTAGTGGTCTACTTGCTAATCTTTCGATTAGTGAGATTGATGAGACTCAGATTGTGTTGCCAAGGGTGGTTTGTGAGTACTCGGACGTCTTTCCCGAGGATCTTGTTGGGTTGCCACCGCAGCAAGAGATTGAGTTCTCTATTGACCTAGTGCCCGGCACGGCGCCAATTTCTATGGCACCTTATCGTTTTGCCCCAGCCGAGTTAGTTGAGTTGAAGATTCAGCTCCAGGAGTTGCTAGATAAGGGCTATATCCGCCCTAGTGTTTCGCCGTGGGGAGCACCGGCCCTCTTTGTTAAAAAGAAAGGTGGTGCTTTGAGACTATGTATAGATTACCGGAAATTGAATCGGGCTACGGTTAAGAATAAGTACCCTATGCCGCGTATAGATGATCTGTTCGACCAGTTGAAGGGTTCCCGTTGTTTCTCTAAGATAGATTTGAGATCGGGTTACCACCAGTTGAGGGTCAGGGAGGAGGATATTCCGAAGACGGCATTCCGTACGCGGTATGGCCACTATGAGTTTCTGGTGATGCCATTCAGGCTCACCAATGCACCGGCAGTGTTTATGGATTTGATGAACCGGATCTTCCGGGAATTCTTAGATCGTTTTGTAGTTGTCTTCGTGGACGACATTCTGATTTATTCACCTTCGGAGGAGGAGCACAAGGAACACTTGAGAGTGGTGCTTGAGTTACTTAGAGCTCATAAGCTTTATGCTAAGTTTGGGAAGTGTGAGTTTTGGCTAGAAGAGGTGAAATTCTTAGGCATGTAGTTTCGGGGAAGGGGTGTCTGTTGTTACATCCAAGACAGAGGCAGTACAAGATTGGGCACAGCCTAAGAGTGTGTTTGAGATCCGCAGTTTTCTGGGATTAGCTGGGTATTATCGCCGATTTGTGAAGGATTTCTCCAGGTTAGCTTCACCTTTGACTAGATTGACTCGGAAGGGAGTCAAATTTGTATGGAGTGAGACTTGTGAAAAGTCGTTTCAAGAGTTGAAAGTTAGACTGACCACCGCTCCAGCCTTGATTATTCCGGAGAGAGGGTTGGGTTATGCAGTCTATTGTGACGCCTCACGAGAGGGTCTGGGTTGTGTGTTGATGCAAGAGGGGAAAGTGGTTGCCTATGGTTCACGACAGTTGAAAATTCATGAGAAGAATTACCCTACGCATGATTTAGAGTTAGCAGCTGTGATATTTGCCTTGAAGATTTGGAGGCATTATCTTTACGGTGAGAGGTTCGAGGTATTCTCGGATCATAAGAGTCTGAAATATCTGTTCACACAGAAAGACTTGAACTTGAGGCAGAGGAGGTGGATGGAGTTCATTGAGGATTATGACTTTGAATTGCATTATCATCCGGGGAAGGCCAATGTGGCGGCCGACGCCCTTAGCAGGAAACCTGTTGGTGACATAGCTAGTATAGCCATTCGGAAGTGGGAGATGTTGGGTGCACTTGGGGAGTTTGATTTGCTTCTGGGCGAATCCGTTGAGGCTGCAACCTTGTTTTCTGTTGTTGCGCAGCCTACACTTGTGACTCGAGTGTTAGAGGCTCAGAGGGGTGACCTAGAGGTAGAATCCCTTCGAGAGAAGATCTCCAGTGGGAAGGTTGAGAAGGGTTTGACGGTGTATCCCGACCTGAGTGTGAGATACCGAGACCGTCTGCTTGTGCCAGAATCTTGTCGAGAAGAGGTACTCCGAGAGTTTCATCATTCACGCCTTGCAGTGCATCCGGGAGGCACTAAGATGTATCGGGATTTGGGTCGCCAGTTTTGGTGGCGCGGTATGAAGAGAGATGTGGCAGCGTTCGTGTCTAAGTGCCTTACTTGTCAGCAAGTGAAGGCCGAACATCAGAGGCCAGCGGGTTTGTTGCAACCCTTGCCTATTGCCGAGTGGAAGTGGGAGCATGTCACTATGGACTTCGTTGTGGGTCTTCCGAGGACTCAGCGGGGTAGTGATGCTATTTGGGTGGTTGTAGACCGGTTGACTAAGTCGGCGCACTTCATTCCTATGCGCGTGAGAGATTCGGTAGATCATCTTGCCGACTTGTACATTCGGGACATAGTGAGGTTGCACGGGGTCCCAGTGACGATCGTCTCAGATAGAGATCCTCGTTTCACTGCTAGGTTGTGGCAAAGTTTGCAGAGTGCCTTAGGCACTAAGTTGACCTTTAGCACGGTTTATCATCCTCAGACTGACGGGCAGTCCGAGCGTACTATTCAGATCCTTGAGGATATGCTTCGGGTTGTGTTCTTGATTTCAGTGGGTCATGGGGAGAGGCACTTGCCTTTAGTGGAGTTTGCCTACAACAACAGTTTCCAGTCTAGTATTGTATGGCACCGTTTGAGGCCTGTATGCCGACCGTGTAGATCTCCAGTTTGTTGGGCTGAGGTGGGTGATGCACCTCTATTGGGTCCGGAGTTGGTGAGGGAAACGACGGAGAAAGTTGAGCTTATCCGTAAGAGACTTGTTACAGCCAGAGTCGCCAGAAATCTTATGCCGACCGTAGGAGGAGACCTTTAGTGTTTGAGGGTGGGTGATCATGTCTTTCTGAAGATATCACCTAGACGTGGATTGATGAGGGTTTGGGAAGAGCGGGAAGTTGTCCCCTCGGTTCATAGGTCCTTTTGAGATCCTTGACAGGATTGCGAGGCTGCTTATCGTTTAGCTTTGCCACCGCAGTTGTCCGGAGTACATGACGTGTTTCATGTGAGTATGCTTCGGAAGTATGAGCCGGATCCATCACATGTGTTGGATGGACTGATTTAGTGGTTGAAGAGGATGTCTCGTATGATGAGAGACCGGTTCGGGTTTGGATAGGCGGATCAAGTTTTGCGAGGCAAAACCATCCCTTTGGTAAAGGTTCTGTGGAAACATCACGGGGTGGAGGAAGCCACTTGGGACGTGAGTTGGAAGTCCGCGAGAAATATCCGGACATGTTTGTTGATTTGTAATCTTGTATTTAGATTTTGTAATATTGTTGAACTTAAGAGCTTTACTTATGTCTTAAGTTGGAAACATTGAGAATGTTTTGGTTTAATATTAGTAGTTTGAAACTTGCTTCATAATGGAAGTGGAATGTCACATTTATAAATTGAATGTGTTTTATATATATCATGGAATTTAATATGATATGGAAATGGAAATCACGTATATTGAAATTGTTAAGATTGAAAGGAAAAATGCATAATATTGACGCAGGTTGTAATATATGTTATTTTATATACATATTGTGAGATGCCTCTTGATAAGAGATGAGATGACCAGTATTGGGTCAAGTTGTTCATTATTGTAATGTCATATTGATAGAATTTGAGAAAAACTTGTTTTCGAAAACTTATGCTTAATTTCGGGGACGAAATTCTTTTAAGGGGGGGAGGTTATAGCGACCCCGGTCTTTTCCCTTTAGATTATTGTATCCGGACTTAGGTTCCGTGGATCCTGTCATTATATATTGGTTGTTGTTGTCCTTTAATCTCTTTGTTTTTGAGTTATAGGATGTGTTGGGCGGGTCTGTTACAGGTCGGTTGAGTTTAGATGCCAAACTAGTTGCCAAGATTTTGACCTGTCCGCTCGCGGCGGTGGATTGACGTCTCGAGCGGGTTACGCTCGAGCGGGTATCCTTTTGTTGCCTGTACGCTCGAGCGGGGGTTTTGGCGCTCGAGTGGGATTATCACCCATCCAGTATTTCCTGTGCAGTGTGGGACGCTCGAGCGTGGGATTGGACGCTCGAGCGGAAGTGTGTGAGTGCCGCTCGAGCGGGGAGTTAGACGCTCGAGCGGGGACCTGGTACTGCAAAAGTACTGGAAGTGCGTATTTGACGCTCGAGCGGGAGTTTGGACGCTCGAGCGGGAGTCTGTTAGTGACGCTCGAGTGGGGGTGTCCACGCTCGAGCGTGGAGTCGACTACATCAGTCCAAGATTTCACTTTTTGGATCACTTTTTGACCTACTTTTTCTCTCTTAACTTTTAAAAACCGCCCCTTGAGAGTTTCTCTCTCTACTCTTACCTTCTCTCTAAGATTTGATCTATTCCCAGTAGTCTTCTACCCTAGTTCCTTTGGAAGAAAGGTAGAGCTTCGCGAGGGCTTTCTTTTAATCTAAAAAAGAGAGGATTTGGAGCACTTTGGATTTTGGGTCTTCATCTCCATCTTCTCTTTTTGGGCTATTTCCTTGAGGTAGGGATTTCCTACTCCAATGTATACGTTTTGTTCTAAGTTTTGGTATTTTAATATGTTGGGGGTATTTTGGTAATTTTGGGAAAAACCCTAGTTGTTGTATTAAATTGAATTGTAAGTTTAATTTAAGGAAAATTGGGAATAATAGTTGAATTCATGAAATATGAGGAATTATTGATTAAATGGGGTAGTTGGTTAATTTAAATCATATGCCTATTGAATTGTTGATTTAGTTATTTTCTGTTTAGAGATAACTGTTTTGGGCTATCGGTGAAGGATAGTCATGATTGTTGTAGACATTGCATGTGGATTAGGGATAACTGAAACTAATCACATTGGTTGAGTCATTAATGTTGACTGTTGAATTAATACAGACATTATGTGTATTGATTGTGAGATGTATATGTTATGTGTTTACATACATGTATTAGTTGAGCATTGCATATGCATATTGTGTGGGAGGAGATATGGGATGTACTCCACGGTTAGGGGAAGATAGGGGATGGACCTCTTAACCGGATTTTGTTTGGGAGGAGATAGGGGATGGACTCCATTAGCATCACTATTATGTGTTGCTTATTGATATTGAAGTGTTTTTGCATGTTATTGATACAACACTAAAATGTGTATCATATTGGAAGTATGGAAGTGTTTTGATATGAGCCTGTGTCACATTTGTTTTGTTGATATTGGAAGTATGTGAATATGATATATAGTTCACTGTTGTAGTTTGGCCAGGTTCTGAGCCATGTTGATAATAATGGAAAGTTGAATAGATAATGGAAAGTGAATATGACATTTAGTGTTAACCATCTATTGAATGCTATGGCTTTATTCAATGCTTATATTTGGTTTAGTATTTTTCTACTGGGCTGTGGCTCACCCTATATGGGAACATCATTTTCAGGTTCAGGTGATAAGCTACCTCCAAGGACTTAGCTTGGAAGGATATTTGGATTTTGAAGCTTTGTCTTTAATTACTTGTTTTTATTTGAATTACATGTAAACACTCAAGCCGAGGGCTAAATTTGTAATTGAGTTAGTACTCATTCTTTTGTGTCCAAGTGTTGGCTTGGAAAGATGTAAGCCCTTAGGGCATTTACTTTCATTGTTACATGTAATGTTTTTATTTAAGGATACTCTGATGAATGAATTATGGTTTATTTTCTTAAGTAATGCATCTTATTATTGTATATGTTATGGGTTATTTTTGAGGACGTGACAACATAATTTATATATTAAAAAAAAATCTAAAACAAATATAAATATCTATAATTATCCCGTGCATAGCACGGGTGATAGGCTAGTAGATATATAAGTAAAAAGATAGATATCAAATCTAATTTGAAAAAAATAAAAATAAAATAAACATCCTAAAAAAAAGAAGAGAGAAATGTGGGAATTCGGTTGTTGATAATCAAAATTTTTGAAAAGATAAGATATTTATGAGAGATTATGTATGAGTAGAAGATAATTTAATTTTTGTTATATCAAAATAAAGGAATATATATTTTCTTGAATAGTAGCAAAATAAATTTACATTTTTATTAAAGTTGTAATAGAATAAAATATATTTAATTTTCAAATTGTATGCTTGATGATGATTTTTTTAAAAAAAAATACATTGATAGAAAATTTTAAAATTGATGGTATTCAATTGTTATCATTATAGCCTATAAAAGAATTTAATAGTGGTCAATCATTGAGCAATAAAAAATTAACACTTAGCAACTTAAATTTTGTAAAAATAAAAAAAAATTGGAAAATTCAGAATAAGGTATTGGAATTCCTCAAATCATATAGTTAGATATTTTAGTTAATTTTAAAATTTAAATTTTAAATCCAGTAATATTATGCATGTGTAATAATTCAAAATTTACATAATACACTAATAGATTTGAGCCACTTTTTTTTTCTTTCTAATATTGTAAAAAAAAATCCAAATTTTAAATTAGATATGTTTAGATAAATTTGAAAGATTTTAAAATTTTAAAATTAAATATTGTTAGATGTACCAATCACTTTAAGCCAAATATATTTTTATTTTTAAAAATTTTAAAATTTTAAGATTGAGAAATTGTGTTTAAGGTTTTGAAGTTGTTGTGTGTGATTGTGTTGTTAAGTGGGTGTATATAGGTTGTAGATGATCCGAAGAACTCTCATTTGAAAGAGCTTGAAGGAGCGAAGGTGAAATTAACTTTATGCAATGCTGATTTTCTTGAATTCGAGAGTTTACGTGAAGCCATTAATAAGTGTGATGGTGTGATAGACATGAGATAAAATAAATTAAATTAAATTCAAGATTTGATGAGTTGAGGGTTTGGAGATCGAGAGAAGGGAGAAAGAGTGACTGTGATGGAAGGGACATGTACATGATATCTATATATATATATATACTATGTATATAACCAAATGTAGTTGTTTTGTCAAAAGCCTCCAAATATTTACTTTAAATTCTCATAATTTTAAAACTCTCTCTTTCCTACGTAGTAACCTTCTTTGATTAGCTTTCATATTTTTTGTTTTAGTTCATTTTCTATTTGTTTGATAATTAAAATAAAAATTAATTTCATTGCTCAAGGATAAAGATTTAAATTTCAAAATTCCTCCATATAGATAAACATATAAAAATTTAAAATTAATTTATGAAAATTAATTTTATAGTCTATAGATAAAGATAAAAAATCAAACAATTAATTTCATAACTTATAGATAATTTAAAATTTCTTTCCGTAAATAAACATATAAAAGTTGATAAATAACTTACAAAAATTAATTTCATGGCCCACAAATAAAGATAAAGATTAAATAATTGTTTAAAAAAAAAACAAATTACTCCTTTTCCCCCCCTTCATTTTGTACTTTAATTAATTTCATTATAGATAAACATATAAAAATTCATAAATAATTTATGAAAATTTATTTCATGACATATAGATAAAGATAAAAATTTAAAAAGTTAATTTCATGACTTATAGATAAATAAACATATAAAAATTGATAAATAATTTGTAAAGATTAATTTCGTGGTCTACAGATAAAGATAAAGATTAAATAATTGATTTACAAAAAATTAAAATACTAAAATTTAGATAAAGATATGATTTGTTAATCTACATATCTATCAAAAACATATATATCTAAATCTTTATTTTGATTTACTCATATATTTAAACATATAAAAATTCATAAATAATTTATGAAAATTTATTTCATGACCTATAGATAAAAATAAAAATTTTAAAAATTAATTTCATGACTTATAGATAAATAAACATATAAAAATTAATAAATAATTTATAAAGATTAATTTCGTGGTCTACAGATAAAAATAAAGATTAAATAATTGATTTACAAAAAATTAAAATAATAAAATTTAGATAAAGATATGATTTGTTAATTTATATATCTATCAAAAACATATATATATATCTAAATTTTTATTTTGATTTACTCATATATTTTTTCTCCTTCTATCACATATTATTTTTTTTATTTTACATTTTTTATCTTATGAATGCCCTTATCTATAACTTCTTATCTCCTCTTAAATTCTTAACCTTTATTGGCTCTGAATGAGAATACGTGACAACCTTCTTTTGCCTTCCATGTTTTCTACTTTTCTCCATTTTCTATTTGTTTGATTAATTAAAATAAAATTAATTTCATTGCTTATGATGGAGATTTGAATTTCAAAATTTCTCCATATAGATAAACATATAAAAACTAAAAATTAATTTATAAAAATTAATTTTATAGTCTACAGATAAAGATAAAAATTAAACAATTAATGTAAAAAAAAATATTAATTTCATAACTTATAGATAATTTAAAATTTCCTTCCCATAAATAAACATGTAAAAGTTGATAAATAACTTATAAAAATTAATTTCATGGCCCACAAATAAAGATAAAGATTAAACAATTGTTTAAAAAAAAATTAATCCTTTTTTTTCCCCTTCATTTTGTACTTTTAATTAATTTCATTATAGATAAACATATAAAAATTCATAAATAATTTATGAAAATTTATTTCATGACATGTAAATAAAGATAAAAATTTTAAAAATTAATTTCATGACTTATAGATAAATAAACATATAAGAATTGATAAATAATTTATAAAGATTAATTTCATGGTCTACAAATAAAGATAAAAATTAAATAATTGATTTACAAAAAATTAAAATAAGAAAATTTAGATAAAGATGTGATTTGTTAATCTATATATCTATCAAAAACATATATATCTAAATCTTTATTTTGATTTACTCATATATATTTTCTCCTTCTATCACATATTATCTTTTTTTTTTTTAATAATTTTTTATCTTATGAAATGCCCTTATCTATAATTTCTTATCTCCTCTTAAATTCTTAACCTTTATTGGCTCTGAATGAGAAGACGTGGCAACCTTCTTTGATTGTCTTTCATGTTTTCTATTTTTCTTCATTTTCTATTTGTTTGATTAATTAAAATGAAAATTAATTTCATTGCTTATGGATGGAGATTTGAATTTCAAAATTCCTCCATATAGATAAACATATAAAAACTAAAAATTAATTTATAAAAATTAATTTTATAGTCTACAGATAAAGAAAAAAATTAAACAATTAATGTAAAAAAAATTAATTTCATAACTTATAGATAATTTAAAATTTCTTCCCATAAATAAACATATAAAAGTTGATAAATAACTTATAAAAATTAATTTCATGGCCCACAAATAAAGATAAAGATTAAATAATTGTTTTAAAAAAAAACAAAATTAATCCTTTTTTTTCCTCTTCATTTTGTACTTTAATTAATTTCATTATAGATAAACATATAAAAATTCATAAATAATTTATGAAAATTTATTTCATGACATGTAAATAAAGATAAAAAATTTAAAAATTAATTTCATGACTTATAGATAATAAACATATAGAAATTGATAAATAATTTGTAAAGATTAATTTCGTGGTCTACAGATAAAGATAAAGATTAAATAATTGATTTACAAAAAATTAAAATACTAAAATTTAGATAAAGATATGATTTGTTAATCTATATATCTATCAAAAACATATATATCTAAATCTTTATTTTGATTTACTCATATATTTAAACATATAAAAATTCATAAATAATTTATGAAAATTTATTTCATGACCTATAGATAAAAAAAAATTAAAAAAATTAATTTCATGACTTATAGATAAATAAAAATTTATTTCATGGATTCGTTGATTTGAATTACGAATGAATATTCTATATGCCTAGAACATGATTTGGGCCCAAGGCCATTTTATATGTTTGAATTGGGCCTGAGGCCGTTTGATACGTCTAATAAGAGAATGAATTGGGCCTAAGGCCGTTTGCCGTTTGATACATTTGAATATTATGATAGGCCAAAGGCCGTTTGAATATTATGCTGGGCCAAAGGCCGTTTGAATATTGTAATGGGCCAAAGGCCGTTTGAATATGAATGTAATGGGCCAAAGGCCTCGTTTGAATGAAAAGGTGATCATGATCATGATCATGATCATGAATATGAAATGCGCATAGATATGAATATGGAAATAATAGGCCCGAAACCGTTTGATACGTTTGAAGTGTTTGAATTGGGCCTGAGGCTGTTTGATGAGTCTGACAAAGTTATGCAATGGGCCCCGAGGCCGTCTGATATGTTTGATAAGGATCTCAAATGGGCCCAAGGCCATTTGACATGTACAACAAAAACACATAATGGGCCTAAGGCCGTTGGTATATGAAATATACGGGTTCGATGTACTTAACATAAATCTCATTCATATAACCCCTTTACTTTGGTATTATTCACTAGGCTAACGCTCACTCTTATTTATATGTATGTAGGTGAGCAAAGGGACGTTCAACCCCAGCCTTAGTGGAGTTTGAGAAAGGAACCCGAGTTTTGTGAAGTCAGCCCAGGTGCCTCACGCAAGAGGCTTTGTTTATAATCTTTTGTATTTTCTTTTGGTATTTCCATTGGTCATGATAGACAATTTATGTGTATAAGCTTTTGGTACAGCTGACTATGTGTTTGAATGATCCTGAGTGTACAAGATATTAACTACTAATATGTGGTGTGAGTTATTATTAAGTATATGTGAAATGTTTTGATATGCCATGTAAGCTGAAACACCCCTAAAATAATTCAACGTGAACTATCCACATTAATGAACATTCTCTAAACAATAACAATAGTCATTCCATCTTCACATATTTAATAAATGAGTTTAATACAGAAGTTCCACATGCGGTATACATTCAACGAAACCAAGGAATACATGAATCTATAGCATGTAGAGCATCTAGTTTCAAATAATAAAAAAGCCCTCAAGGGCTTACATCTTCCAAGGCAATAGCCCGGTTACACAAAATGGTCTCACGGACCCATACCAAATTAGCCCTAGGCTTTACAAAAATTGTAACAAAAGAAAGAGTGATCTACTCTTCACCAAAACATATCCACACCCTTAGCTTGGCGGGATCACAACATCTTTACCTGCACCAAATCCCATAGGGGGTGAGCATAAAGCCCAGTAGAGAATTCTTACAAAGTATATACAGTTATGCAATTTCCAATAAAAATGCAAATGTCGGTGTCATGCTGTAGACGCGCTCCCGGGAACTCTCCGATATTCGCGCCTGCGAGGGCGCGGAATCTCATTTTGTTCTGAGCTACTACAGTTCGGACTCAAATGTCACGTTCTGAATCTAATCTCACAATGTGCGATGTGAAACCGATAAATCACCAAAGAGTCCAAATCCGGCAAATCGTTTTGGAAAACAGATTTTTATAAAGAAGTGCCAAACATGGACTGCTTTGCCAGATACAGAGTCGCCACCTAAATATTTTGTTTTTGGGAAAATTTAGGAAACCCTGACTCGTGCCTAAGGCCACGTGTCCGTCATCACCAAAGTTGCCTCGGCTCAGGAACTTGGGTACGATTGGGGAAGGTCATCTATGAGCACCCCTGCTCGCCCGATCAAAGATCGGCCTGTACTAAACATGATATTTTATTTTTGAAAACACATGTGTTCTTATTCCGATTAATTAGCTAATCTTACTATGTGATGCGCACAGCAAACAAGTATAGACTAAATTGCCTAATTTGGAACAAAACATCGCATGATCGTTTGAAAACGGTTTGAAGTTTGCTACTCGCAAGTAGGCTAAAATGCGGATTTCAATGAATTGTTCTAATTTAAGTAATCCAACCTTCACCCACAGGCATTTAGGCAGTTAATCAACTAAGCAGTTAGCCTCATGGTAAGCATGCTTTCATGGCAACATTAACACACATGCAGTATGCTAAAGCGTAAACACTCACAGTGTACTCCGAGCCAAAACAAAGAACTAGTTAGAAATCATGCATGATCCTAGTTCATGTTAAAATGGCTAATGCAACACATGCGAAAATGCAACTAAAATAGGCTCGGCTATTCTAGAATGGCATATGAAATGCAACTTTGATACATGTATTCAAATAGGTATTGAAATACAATGCAGTTAGTATGATGCGCCGAGCCCGGTGCATGCAATACAGATGAATGGATGCACGCATGCGAAGCATAAGTATGCTAAATGAAATATGCCCTAAAACTAACCATCGTAAGCGGTTAAGTAAAAGGGAGAAAGAAATGGAGGTTGGAAGACATGCATCACACACACGCACGCTTATTACAACAATACGCCCTCTCGAAAGAGGGACCAAATAAGAAGCTAACTAGCTAATCTAAGCTAATTAAACTAATTATTACACAACAAATTAATTAACTAATCCTAGTTAACTAATTATTACAAAACGAATTGAATAGCTAACGCATTAACTAATTAAAGTACAAACCAAAGCAAAAGCAAGCTATCTAAGCATGGCAGCTAAGGAAAGCAGTAAATCAGGAGCCTCAGAGGGAGAGGAATGCATGCAAGCCCGGTCGCCTCGTTCGGAAATCCAATGCGATGCCCCGATTTGCCTCTGTTTTCATCTGTCCTCAGAACTCTGCACCAAGCTCCAGAAAGATGAAACTCCACCTTAGGAATCCTGTGGGAGGGTGGCCGACCACTTTTGGTTGTTGAAAAACCAGAAAAGTGGTCGGCCAGCTAGTTTTTCTGGCTGGCCGACCAGTTGTTGCTGCTGAACTGCAATTTGCTGCAACAGAGAGCAAGAAAGGGCATGGCAATGTATTTGCAAGATATGTGTGCACAACCACCCTCCCTATCATGTCATGAACTCAAGGGGGTGTGGTTCTCGACCCTCGGGCCACCAATCGCGCATTTCAATGCATGATGGCCGAGAGGCGAAGTTGCACAATTCAATATGGAAATGAATGCACAAGTAAACACATAAAGCCTAAAACTCTATCATGTATGATCAAGAGCGTCGGCGACCGGGAATTAAGGCACGTTTCATCACTTTAAGTATGAAACGCCCCTCGTTTCCCGTGTTTGGACTAACACCTATTCCCAAACACAATGCAACAACAAGCATGGCATACACAATGCGACTCGAGCATGCAAGCATGGAATGCAACTCAAGCATGCAAATATGCAATATGACTTAAGCATACAATCATGCAAGGCAACATGAACAACCTAACAAGGCTAATGGCATGCACAATGCTAATGCATGCGACAACTAGCATACGCAATGCAAATATCAATTAGCATGCACAATGCGATGATGTAACCTAAGCATACACAATGCAAGGTATAAGGCATATACAATGTGATGAACATGGCATGCTCAATGCGATGTAATATAAACATGCAAACAACATGCAATAAAACATATTCAATGGACTTAAACCAAAAGGGTGGACCTCAGCCATGCCCAAATCAGTGGCCATAATGCTAAAATGAAGGCACCGAAAACACATGCAAGCATACATGCCAATTGGCTCACCAACTAAGGCACTAAGGTGCAACTCTCAAGAACACTAAAAGAGTGAAAAGCATGGAAGTGTAGCAACACTAAATGCACTGAAACGAGGTAAGAAATGATATCAAATCATTCAATCAACACAAGTATAGCATGGTAGGGTCCTTAAAGCATGAAGCTATCAAAGAGGACTACAAAGGAGGCATGCAATACATGGCACAAATGCATGAACTAAGCATGGACAGAGCTCAAGTAGGTCAAAATAAGGACCTAAACATGCTGAGATGGAGGCTTAAATACCTAGGCATGCAAGCATACAAGCTAAGGCATAAACTAGACAACAATGCACAACACTTAAAGACATTCAAAGCATGAATGAAGTGAGAACATGGCAATGCTAAATGCTCTGAAATGAAGTATTAAATGATGCCAAATCATCCAAATTACTCAAAGATTGCATGCATGAATCATCAAAACACAAAGCTAGCAAGGCCAATTGCACTACAGCTATACAAAGCATGAAGCACATGGCTACGACAACCTAAAACAGTCCTAGTACATGTTAAAATGAGTCTAAAACATGCATGGAAGGAAGCCAAAACAAGCTTGCATGAGAGGCATAAGGCATGATGCATACAAGGCAAATAAGGTGGATTACACTACACCTATTAAGACCAAGTATGGGATGACTTAAGCAACAAAAATCAGAGTTATATCATGGTATAATAACCCCAAAAAACACACTGAAATGAGAGCTCGCAAACTATGGCATGAAGGCATACGCAATGGCTCATGTTAAGGCCTAAAACACAAACTCTCTAAAGCATGGAATAAGTGAAAGATGCAAGTGTATGGCCACACTACATGGACTGAAATAACATAACTAATGATGCCAAATCATTAAAATAGTCCAAGCAATGCATGCTAGAGGATTCAATACACAAGGCTAACAAGCTAGATTGAACCAAGGCTATACAAAGCAAGTCACGCATGACCAAAACAACCAAAATCAGACCTTAGACATGATAAAACATGAACAAAGTCTTCTCAGAGCTAAGCCAAAAGCATGCTAAAATGACATGTTACAACATGATGCATGTTAGGCTATTTCATGAAACTACACTACAAGTGTATGAGGCATGCAAGGGCCAACCAAACCAAACCAAAACAGAGTCATGACATGGCAAAACATCACCAAAAACATGCTGAAATAGAAAGAAAACAAGCTAGAATGGCATGCTACTTCATGAGGCATACAAAGCTAGTTTGTGTGATTTACACTACAAGTGTATTAACCATGCATGGGGTGACCAAATCAAGCAAAAATAGTGGTATGCCTCAGCAAAATAACCACAAATACAAGCTAAGATATGGCCAACACAAGCTTAACAAAGGTGCTCAAACATGAGGTATATGAAGCAAGTAAACAAGACACAAGGAGAGGGGATGACCCTCTCCTATTTAGGACACCAAAACCACCTTTCCACCACTGAAAAGGTCATGCAAAGGGTTCAACAAGAGCCTAAAGGGATGGCTCAAAATAAGGCCTAAAAAGGCCTAAGAATCACCCCAAACAAAAAAGTGACCTAAAACAACTATTTTAAGCCCTTAAAAATGGAACTTTTTTCAGTTATAAGTTAAGCTCAAAACAGCATGCAAATAGGCTCAAAAGCTTAAGCAAGAATGGAGGTTTTAAAGGTCAAAGACTCACCCTTGAAGACCTTCTTTACTACTGCAACTCCAGCAAGTTCTTTGAGCTTAAATCAGTCCAAGAACACCAAAAACAACTCCTTAGCACCTCAGCTACCCAAGGATGGTGTTTGAGTGTGTGTTTGTTTGTTAAACTAAGACAAATCTACACTTTTGAAGCACAAAAATGAAGAACCAAGGCAAGATAGATACAAGATAATATGTATCACTCAAAGGTGATTTTTCTGAACCTAGAGGAGGGAGGGGGAGCTTCCCTCTTATAGAAGAGGAAAGGTAAAGCTTCTAGGAGAAGCTAAGCACCAAGGCAATCCCTCCATACACGTGTATGGAGGATGGCCCTAATGTCCTCCAGCTGTGCCAGCTGGAGGAAAATATCTCCAAAAAGGTGTCAAAAAGCAGCCGACCACCTGAAGTGGTCGGCCTGCTACTTAAAGTGGTCGGCCGGCCACTTCAAGTGGCCTCTGAGAGCAAAAACTGGTCGGCCATGGTGGGAGGGAGTCCAGAGCATGAAAACAATGCAGTGGTGTGGTGGCCGACCAGAAAAGATGCCCCAAAGACCAAGAAAGCCAGTTGTCCGACCAGAAAACTGGCTGGCAGAGGAAGAAGTGGTCGGCCAGGAGAAATACTGGTCTCCCACCCTTGGACCACCTTCCAAATAAGGAAAACAAGGTTTGTACCAAAAACAAACCAAAACGGATGCAAGACGACAGATCGGGAGGCAAAGCACGCAGCCGAAAGCCACGAAAACTAGCTAACGAGCACCAAAAGTGGTATGCAACCACAAAAGTGGTCTCCCGGACCACAGTGTTCCTCTAGGCAGAGGCAACAAGGTGTGGTTCAAAAACCACGCCAAACGGAGAACGTTAAGCGGTCCCGAGACAAGGCGCGCGGCCAAAGGCTCCAAAAATCGAAAACTAGTCTCCAAACGGGAAAAGTGGCCTACGACCACGAAAAGTGGTCTACGACCACAAAGAGATGGTCTACAAGACCTCTCCCTCCCTCCGGGAAGAGAAACAAGATTCGGTCTACAAACCGAGCGAAAGCACAAAAGAGTTCAGAGGCCCGGCAAGGCTCTCAGCTAAAACTCCGAAACCTCTAAACGAGCACAACATGCACCATCACCGAGCGCTCAATCGATGACGTCTGAGTCTTAAGGTCGGTCAAAAATAGGGTATCTACACATGCCATGCACTTTTCGAAGCAATTCCATTTTATACTCATTTGAAGATTACCATCTTTCAATAAATTAGCAATCTCAACTTATTTCGAAACTTCCAATTTTTAATCAATAGGGGCGGTAAATACGACACTGGTAATCTCTAGGCTGGTGTCTGCAAATAGACTCTACGAGTACTACCAAACTATCATTTTTACCGGTATTAACCGGAAGGCTCGACACCTATCCGCGCGGTTTTCTAGTCTTTCACCATGGACACTCAGGCCAACTTATCAAGATCAACTACACCCCCTATCCGGACTTACCACGTGTTTACCCCATACCACGTTTCCATAGTTCTCATTACAATATAATCTTTTTCAAGGTAAACATTTTTCCAAATTCATTTCATGATATGCAATAATGATAATAAATCAAATGAGGACATGATGCAATGCATGATATTTCATAACGTTTCTCCGTTTATAACATCTCTACAACAATATCAATTTACTACTTTCATCATTTCTTCTCCTCAACACTATTTCACAAATAACCGAACCATCAATCCAAAGTAACTATGAACTTTTCATCATACCCAAATCTCAACAAGCTAGCCCCTCAAGGCAATATGATGTTTTCAACATAATTCCAAGATCTTACAATTTTCATATTTATGATACATAGTCATTCACCAATTTCCAATAACACATGTTCGAATATTTTTAACATTTATGCTACATTAACATCTCATTCATCTTCATGGCACAAAATAATAAAGGGTTTCACAAGTATTTTTGAATTTTCTCAAAATGCCCAATTTCTAGGGTTTTTCCTCAAGACAATCACTTCCCATTTCTTGGTGAAAAACCCTGATCAAAACACATTTCTTAGATCAACAAGATGAAACCCTCAAAGATTGACCAAGATTTTGAAAGTTTAAAGAAAAACCCTCTTTTGAAGAAAATCTCTACATTTTGAAATCACAAAGTTGAAATCATCAAAACTAGAAGAAAACTCTCAATCATCATCAAAATGGCAAAACTAGTATATATAACTCAAGAATGTCCCTACCTCAAAGATTGATGGAGAAAAAGTGGAACCCTAGCTTCAAGATGGAGTTTTCTTCAATTTCTCTTACACCAAGAGAAATCCGAGCTTGATCCTCAAGATTTAGAAGAGATGATGATCTTTGGCCCAAGAATCACAAGAAACCAAGGGTTTGGAGTGCTAGGTGAGGGTTTTTAGAGAGAAGGAGGAGAAAATATGAGGTTTAGAGTGAGAAGGAGAGGCCCCAAATGGCTTACAAATTCGGCAAAAAAGGTAAAAAAAAACAGAGTTTTCGGATGCCCAGAGTGCCGCACGTGCGGAGCGCCCTTCCTGCACGTATAGAGCACCCTTTGCGCACGTGCGGCCCTCACCCCCGTACGTGCGGGGGTCCTCCCGCACCTCAGCCCGCACCTGCAATTTAAGCAGTGTGCAACCAATCCAAGCTCCCCTCTTCCCGCACGTGCGGCTTGGCCTCCCGCACGTGCGGCCCTGGGCCCTCGCACGTGCGGCCCTGGCCCAGCAGCCCAGAAAAATCCCGTTCCTCTTCCGAGCACTCCGAACCAGACCCCGCACCTCCCGGAACGAGTGATAGTCAACAACGAGCACAACTAGAATAAGGACATTTATTTCTAGAATTATTTCCGAATGTTTCAATTTCCAATGAGAACAAAAGAGAAAGAAGTCAAGAAGAAAGAAAAAGAAGGAGAGAAAGAGACCCGGTCGTCACAACCTCCCCCTCTTAGGAAATTTCATCCCCGAAATTTAAACAAACTGCCTGTAGACGTCCCCCGAACGCCCCGGGAGGGTTAAGTCCCGTTCTGTTCATAGTGGGGTCACTACAGTTCGAAGGACTCAAATGTCACGGTTCTTAATCTTGAACCAAAGAGTCCAAATCCGGCAAATCGTTTTGAAAACAGATTTTTTTTGAAAGAAGTGCCAAACATGGACTGCTTCGCCAGATACAGAGTCGCCACCTAAATATTTTTAAAATGGGAAATTTAGGAAACCCTGACTCGGTGCCAAAGGCCACGTGTCCGTCATCACCAAAGTTGGCTCGGGAACTTGGGTACGATTGGGGAAGGTCACATCGTGAGCACCCCCGCTCGCCCGGTCAAAGACCGGCCTCTACTAACCATGATATCTGTTTTTGAAAACCTTGTATGCTCTTATTCCGATTATTAGCCTAGGTTACTATGTGATGCTCGCAGCAAATAAGTATAGACTGGGCCGCCTGAATTAGAACAAAACATTTCATGTTTGTTTGTTTGAAAATGGTTTGATGGTGCTACCCGCAGGTAGGCTAAGACGCGGATTTGCCACCCTCAGGTGGGCTTAGAAAACATGATTTTGCCACTATCTAGTGGGCTTAAAACAAACATTTGATGAATTATTCCAATTCAAGCAACACAACCTCCACCCACAGGCATCTAAGGCAGTTATATCACATAAGCATATAGCCTCATGGTAAGCATGCTATCATGGCAACACTCACACGCATGCAAGGATGCTAAAGCATAAAACTCACCTAGTACTCCAAGCCAAAACAGGAACCGATTAGAAATCATGCATGGATCCTAAGTATACAGAATGCCTAATGCAACACATGCAAAATGCAACTATAGCAGGCTCGGCTATTCTAAAGATGGCATGTGAAATGCTACAACTATCACGTATTCAATTTGGAATTGAAATACCAATGCAGTTTGTATGATGCGCCGAGCCCGGTGCATGCAAAACAGATGAATGATGCAAACATGTTGTCATACTGTATGCTAATCAAAATATGCCCTATATCTAACCATCGTAAGCGGATAAATAAAAGGGAGAAAGAAATGGGGGTTGGAAGACATACATCGCACTCACACACCCTTATTACAATTATGCCCTCGCGCAGAGGGTCCAAATAAATATACAGTTCGAAATGAAAGAATAATACAGATTTCTATTTAATTTAACAAATTAAATTAAGAAAGCTTTAAAATGGCTTGCAAGCCAGGAGGGGGGCTGCCTCGCTTCCGATGAATGATGCATGCCCGGATGCCTTCGCGCAGAAATCCACTGGGATGCCCAATTTAACCTCTGTTCGCAGTGTTTCTCGAAATGCGTGCCCGACTCTGAAAAGTTGCTGATCCTCTATTTTGCTGCAACAGAGAGCAGGAAAAGGGCATAGCAATGTATTTCACAAATATATGCATGCCTCGATTCTCGTGCCACCAATCACGCATATCGATGCATGATGGCCGAGGAATCGAATTGCACAACTCACTATAAAATGAATGCACATGAATGCTACAACAAAACCTAACTCCATCATGGGTAATCCGGAGTGTCGGTGACTTGGGAATTGAGACCCGTTCCGTCACTCGGAGTACGAAACGCGCCTCGTTTCCCGTGCCCGGGCTAACTCCTATCCCGAACACGATGCAATATGCATGATATGCCTGAAATGCAACTAAGATACAGCCTAGTATGCACAATACCGTGAGAATGAGATGAAAATGAGATGAAAATGAGATGCAAATCGGATAAAACCGAAGTGCCTCGAAATGTGTGCCCACAGGCACGCACACCGAGGCGATGATATGAAGTGGAAATCGGATAAAACCGAAGTGCCTCGAAATGTGTGCCCACAGGCACGCACACCGAGGCGATGATATGAAGTGGAAATCGGATAAAACCGAAGTGCCTCGAAATGTGCGCCCACAGGCACGCACATCGAGGCGATGATATGAAGTAGAAATCGGATAAAACCGAAGTGCCTCGAAATGTGTGCCCACAGGCACGCACATCGAGGCGATGATATGAAGTGGAAATCGGATAAAACCGAAGTGCCTCGAAATGTGTGCCCACAGGCACGCACATCGAGGCGATGATGAAACGGAAAAAAGGCATACGGAATGCTACGATGGACTTACACCAACATGGGAGAGCCTCAGCTCACTCACATAGGAGGCCGTCGGATAAGAATGAAGTGCCTCGAAATGCGTGCACACGGGCACGCAAACCGAGGCAATGATAAAATGAGACGGAAATGCAAATTGGGCTTATACTAACATGAGTGGACCTCAGCCACACTCACATCAGATGCCGTTGCGTAAAACAGAGGTGCCTCGAAGTGCGTGCCCACAGGCACGCAAACCGAGGCGTGGCCCGAAGGCATGAAATAGCACGAGAAATGATATGCAAGCATGCAAACCAAATTTCAGCACCTAAATGAAGGGGAAAACAGTCCCGAAATGATACGAAATGACAACCAATGCATGAAATCATCCCGAAAATGTGATTTTAAGTACCCGAAATGGCCTATAGCCATACTAAACATGCACAACATGATCATGACATTCAAACCAGTAGCAAGGCAGCCCCAAATATGGCATTTTCTCAATACAAAGCAAGGCTAAACAACAACCACAAGTATGGAAAACTTAGCATGCAAAAATGGGGAAAAAGAGGGGAATTACAAAGCAAGTAGTATATACAATGCTCAAACCAGAAAAATCAGTTCTACAAAATTAAAGAGGGACCAAAAACATGCATATTTACAGTAGATGAGATCCTCCAATTCAGTGTGTAGACATGCTTAATATAGCATGCAAAAATGAGCCTACAAAGGGCTATAACATGGGGTACCATAAGCAAGCATCAAACAACTTTGGACCCTTAACAAAACATGAAGAATGAGTTATTCTAAGACACTTTATAAGCCTGATGAAGGCTCAAATCAGTAGCTAAGCAAGCCTAACAAAGCATGCAATTTTACGGAAAATATGGAGGATACAACATGAAGTACCAAAACCAATCATCAAAGGGCCTAAGACCCTTAACAAAGCATGATGAGAAGGCCAAAATAAGGCTCTTCTTAAGCCTGATGAAGGCTGAAATCCGAAGCCAAATAAGCTTAACAAAGCATGCAAAACAGAAGTAGAACATGAATTCAAAACAAGTGGTATGTAGAGCATTAAAACCAGGTTGAGCCCTTCTTCAATGCTGAAGAGGGGCTCAAAATAAGCACAATCACAGCATGTTGCATGCTCCAAATCAGATCACAAATAGGCCAAATTAATCATGCAATTTTACGGTAAAATGGAAGAATTTCAAAGGGAGTGCATGATAGAGAAGCCAAACATGGTTGAGCCCTTCTTCAATGTTGAATAGGGGCTCAAAATAAGCCCACTCACAGTATATAGTATGCTCGAAATCAGATCACTCAAAAGCCAAACAAAGCATGCAAATTAATGGCCTAAAGAGTGGTATTGAAAGAGGTATATCATGGAGACACCAAACAGGGTTGAGCCCTTCTACAAAGTTGTAGAGGGGCTCAAAATAAGCACAAAACCAGAAGGGGTCAGAGCCCAAAACAGATCACAAGTAGGGTAAAGATTTGAAGCAAGAAAATGCTAGAAAAAGGAACTAGAGGCTTACCCTTGAAGACTATGCTTTTGCTACCTTTGCCTTGATGAAAGTTGCTTCTTAGCCTCTGAGGAACCCCTCCTTGCTGCTGGAAATGGAATGGTGATGGTGAGGCTAGGGGTTGATGAAGGAATGGGCTAGGGACTTGAATGTTTTTTTAGGGTTTTGGAGATGGAGATGGAAGCTATGGGAGATGAAGCCTTGAGAAGAAATTGTCTAACCCTAGCAAAGGAGGAGGACCACCCTTCAAATAGGCAAGAAAGGGTGTAAAAGGGGAGGGAAATGGAGGCAAGATTTCCCTCCCAAAATATCCCCCGGATGGGGAGATATTTTGCAAAAAATATCCGGACAGCTGGAAAGTGCTCAAAAGCAGAAAGCTGGCCGACCAGGTGGATTTCTTGAAGGTGGCCGGCCAGCCACCTCCCATGGCCGGCCAGCCAAGGGCAAAAATGAAAAGTTGAATTAGTGGCCGACCACCATTTTTTGGTGTCCTCCCATGTGTGTGTAGAACAAGGTTCCAAGGTCGGAAATTGGCAACTCTGAAACAGGAAACACAACATTGCACTTGAAGGAGAGGCTCAAAAATGAAAACAACAATTACTGCCGACCACCACTTTTTGGTGTCCTCCCATGTGTGTAGAACAAGGTTCCATGGTCGGAATGTGGCAACACTGAAGCAGGAGTCACAACATTGCATTTGAAGGAGAGGCCCAAAAATGAAACTCTGAATTGCTAGCCGACCATGCACTTTTAGGGTCCTCCCATGTGCCCTCATGACAGATATATGGTTGTGGTTGGAAGAAAATGGGCCTAGGGTGTTCAACATTAGCCCGGAAGTAAGCAAAACGGGCGCCGGAGGAGCGAAACTGGTTATCTGGGATAATTGCTGGCCTCCCACCCCCCAGTGATCTTCCTGGTGCTGAAACAGAGGTACCTGCCAAAATTGAACAAAAACTAATGAGAAATGAACGCTCGGGGCCCAAACCGCGCAATTCGGGGTCCCGAAAATGGGCTGCAGGCACCGGAAGTGGTGTTCAGCAGCGAAGTGGGTATCAGAGGCCCCAGTGTTCCTCGGAATGATAAAACAGAGGTACCTGCCAAAAATCGGAGAAAACCGATGCGAAATGAATGCTCGGGGGCCAAACCGCGAGGTTCGGGGCCCGAAAACCGGCTATAAGCACCGAAAGTGGCATACGGCCACGAAGTGGGCATCAGGGGCCCCAGTGTTCTTCATAATGATAAAACAGAGGCATCTGCCAAGAACCGGAGGAATCGGAGACGGTTGGGCGGTCCCGAACCGAGGCACACGGCCTGACGGCTCCGAAAACCGGGAACCGGGCTCCGAAATGGGCAAAATGGCCTACGGCCACGAAATGTAGCGCACGGCCACCGAGAGATAGTCTACGGGACCACTCCCTCCCCTCAAGAAAGAAAACAGAGAAAACCGAGTCTGGTTCGCAAACCGAGACAAGGCACAGAGAAGGTTCGGAAGTCCGGAGGCAGGGCGCACGACTGCGACTCTGAGACTTCTGAACGAGCACAGCATGCAACATCACCAAGCGCTCAATCGGTGACGTCTGAGTCTTAAGGTCGGTCAAAAATGGGGTGTCTACAGTTGCCCCTCTTTGACAGAACTCGGAAGTCAAGAATTGACGGGAGTGAATGTCAAAGCCCAAAGACGACCCATTTTTGACAAGGCCGAAGACTTAGACAATCAGACAAGATAAACAGAGATATGTGTGCCCGCAGGCATGCCCGCAGGCGGGCAAAATGCAAATGATATGCAGGAAGATTTTTGATAATTGGACTTACACGCTACGCGAGCCGGTTTGACAATTGGATTTATACGCTACGCGAAGCCGGTTTGACAATTGGACTTATACGCTACGCGAAGCCGGTTTGAAAATTGGACTTACACGCTACGCGAAGCCGGTTATCATTCATGATCATGCGAAGTGAGCTGCAATGAAGCAAGTATTCACGATAGATGCAACAGAGAGTACAATAGATGGAAAATGGTGACATACTCCAACCACGCTGGACTCGTGAGTGGAGGAAGAACAAAGAAAATCAATCAGAAGCGCGTTCCACGCAACCTAAGATAAATTCCAAGCATGCTGAAAATCGCGTGAGGAAGGGGACACTCAAAACACGCTGAAAGTCGTGAGAGGAGGTCCGAAAACAACCGCCCAGGTGCGTACACAACGCAACCCGAGATAAATTCCAAACACGCTGAAATCGCGTAAGGAAGGGGACACTCAAAACACGCTGAAAGTCGTGAGAGGAGGTCCGAAAACAACCGCCCAGGTGCGTACACAACGCAACCCGAGATAAATTCCAAACACGCTGAAATCGCATAAGGAAAGAAACACTCTAACCCGCTGAAATCGTGAGAAGAGGAACGGGACACTCAAACCACGCTGAAATCGTGAGAAGAGATCAAGACAACAACCACCCAGGTGCGTACACAACGCAACCTGAGATAAATTCCAAACACGCTGAAATCGCGTAAGGAAGGGGACACTCAAAACACGCTGAAAGTCGTGAGAGGAGGTTACACAACGCAACCCGAGATAAATTCCAAACACGCTGAAATCGCATAAGGAAAGAAACACTCTAACCACGCTGAAATCGTGAGAAGAGGAACGGGACACTCAAACCACGCTGAAATCGTGAGAAGAGATCAAGACAACAACCGCCCAGGTGCGTACACAACGCAACCTGAGATAAATTCCAAACACGCTGAAATCGCGTAAGGAAAGGGACACTCAAACCACGCTGAAATCGTGAGAAGAGGTCCAAAAACAACCGCCCAGGTGCGTACACAACGCAACCCGAGATAAATTCCAAACACGCTGAAATCGCATAAGGAAAGAAACACTCTAACCACGCTGAAATCGTGAGAAGAGGAACGGGACACTCAAACCACGCTGAAAGTCGTGAGAGGAGGTCCAAAAACAACCGCCCAGGTGCGTACACAACGCAACCCGAGATAAAGGTTTTAACCGGGGAGAATAACAATGGTGTAACCAACAGGCGTATCTCAACGTATTCCATACGGAGAGAGGGAAGGTTTTAACCGGGTAACAAGTGGTGTGAGTGTGTGTGATTGATACACAAAGTAGGCAAAGCGAGTGTGTGATAGATACACTATTTGAGCAAAGTGTAATTGATATACAAAGGGTGAAGTGAGCAAAGTGTGATGGATACACAAAAGACAAGCACAAAGTGTGATAGATGCACTAAGTGAAAATGTGTGTGATAGATACACAAAATGAATGAAGTGTGATTGATACACTAAAGCAAATGAAGTGTGTTAGATACACTGAGTGATTGATACGCTAAGTGAATGGAGTGTGATTGAAGTGTGATTGATACACAAAGTGAATGATCTCAAACGGAACTTCTTTGAATGAACCGTACATACAATATCGTGCATGACTGAGAAAGAAACTTGATAGATACAATGCATTACAATGCATGATGCTTACGGAAAGCAATAAATGGACAAAGCGCACCTCATGAGGTGAGTGGCGGTGAACCGCTCTACTCTGATGGGGATCTCCCCTCGTGCTCTTCGAACACTTACCTTTAACTCGCAGTACAAAGGCTCTGGAATGCTAACAAGTAACAACATCTGCATGTAGGAGCCACGGCTGCCGCTTGTCTTCCTGATCATACTCACAACTTTCCCTATTCTCCAACGGGGTGACAGACTAGGTTGGTTCAGTATCCAGAATTGAGGTGCACAATGCTATCTCAACCTATGGGGCTTCCATACAGATTTCAAGCCGAGGGCGCGCCTCTGGGTATTTAAACCAGACTTTAGTCTCGGAAATCCCGAACCTTTGCGTTCTAGGCCACGGCCATTCGAACTCTAATTTCCACCGTCGCAGTTGGTCTCCTAGGAACTCATCGCAAACACGGCCAAGATGCCTCTGGCAGGGAATGGTACTCAAGGAGAGCACTCCTGATCGCCATTCTGGCTTGAAGTAGACTTGATTTTGAGCTTGAGGTAGAGGCACACTCATACGTCGGAACATTGGCAAGACCTGAAGAGGTACACACGGGATGCAATCTCGGAACTTACTGAAGTTGGAACAAAACTTAGATGCCCGACATCTTCCTCTTTTGCTTTGCAGCCCGAAACTCATAGCTTCAGATAGGTCCTGGTTTTACTGTTCTCACATGACCTGGGTTGAGCCCTGCGGTTTTATGAAAGAACAAATTCTGTTTTGCACAAATGTGGAGAACGGCACGGCACTCGGAGCACAAAATGATTTTTATTTTTTTGAAATGTGAAAAGGATTCTCAACCGGGTATTGAGCCTACAACTGACCACAGCCAAAACAACTCAACACAGAAAAACAAAAGGTAAACGACCTAAATACAACGAGACACGCTCGGGATGACTTAAAACAAGAAATGAGACAAACGAAAAGACACGACACTCAGACGTGCACAGGGAGCCTGTTTCACCGGATGTGTTTCCCACCCTTTCTTATTTATGATTCTCACATCACTCGGCCCTCAAGCTCTATTTTTCTGTCAAAACCCTTTTGCTCACTTTTTCTCTCATCGCACGCCTCTCTATTGTTCAATCTCTCATTTTTCAATCCCTCCCCTGGGTGGTTGATAGATAAACAGCAAGTTGTGGGCTCGTGTCCTTAGCACTCAGCTAGATTCTCTTTCTTCCGCTCACAGCAGTGAGTTTCTCCCACAGAGGGGTTGCGCTGCAACAGGATGTGTAGCAAATCTGCAGCTGACATCGATTGATGATGCTTTGCTGGGGAGTTTGGACGTGATCAGATCTGTCCAGATGATGGAGTGGAATATCCTGATCCATTCCAGTTCGTGCTTCGCACTTGGCTTGATACTTCACTGCTTGGAGGATACGAGAGCTTTCAGTCCTTTGTCGTTAACTTCAGTTGTGCCCTTTTCTGGCAAGTAGAGTGCCCTTTCTAGCAAGTGCGTTGATAAAGGGAAAAAGACAGAGAACCTAACTCAACTGTGCCCCTAGTTCATCATGTTGACCATGTTTTGTTTTTTTGCTTTCTACTAAAACAATTTTGACCCACATGAGAGTTAGATTAACATGCTTGTTCAATTTTTGTTTGAAATCATGCAAGTCAGGCTATGAGCACTGAAAATTTCCTTTTTTTGGGTCCAAGAAATGGTCCAGTTTTGGAAAAAATGAAATAATTTTCGAGAAAATAGTCAACCTCAGTAAAAATTCTCAAAAACTATTTTTGCACACGGCCATTTGCTCAACGAGCATGAAACCTACTCCTGAGATACACAACCTCGGACCCATAGCAATGGAAAATTGCCCCTTGTCTGAAGGGCACTGCATGGCAACGGAAAGTTGCCCCTTGTTTGGATGGTGCCGCAGTGCATTGTAGTCAGTCCTCGGAGTGACGAACACAACCAGACTCTCAGATACAGAGAAGGCAAAGATGATCAGAACCATTACATGAACACAATCGAATTTGAATTGTTTTACGGCTGGACGTCAGAATGAAGTTGCCTACGTATCCCAAAGATGGGAATCAAGCCTTACGTAGTTCGGGGTTAAGGTACACTCGGGTATTTAACCTCTCCTTTTTATGCTCTAACTTTTGCCAAGGCGCCTGTTGCAGGTTTTCGACCTTGCGAGCTTTGTTTTTCTTTTCATTTCATTTTCATTTCTTCTCTTTTTTCTTTTTTTTCTTTTCTTTTTCATCTTTTCTTTTTTTTCTTTTCTTTGCATTTTTTCCTTTTCTCTTTTTTTGTTCTTTTTTGCATTTTTCTTTTTGTTCTTTTCTTTTTTTCTTGCTCTAACTTTTGCCTGGGTCGCCCTTACGGGTTTTCGGCCCAGCGAGCCTCTCGAAGGGTAAAAGTGTAACAAGTCCATGCCAAATGGTTTTGAGATTGAAGCCCTCTATATCCAGGAGAGTGGCTGCTGTATTAACTTGCAGAAAGATCCACATTTGGCTCTTCGAGCACAGCGGATATTTTTTGCCCCTAGTTCGAGGGGTGCTTCTGTTCTAGCTTTGCAAGCTTCTTCTGATGGGGTCTGACATTCTTGACCTGACTTTGGTGCCTCTTGCTCAAGGGCTGCTTCCAATCTGGCCACACAGGCCTCACATTGTAGTTGACCGTTGAACATTCTGAATTCAAGTTCAAGGTTTAGAAGCAAAGGGGTTGAGTCTCGAGGCCGAGAGCGATCCTAAGTTGCACAATCTCAAGAACGATTCCACACATGTCTTCGCAAGACCGCGCAAAACATTTTTTGAAAGTTTTTAAGAAAACGACAAATCGCTCGCGCTGAAGACAGTGTAGGACCAACCTGGATCAAAGCTAGGGTCCTTCTCAGTACTCACACTAACAAGCATGATTTCATTCATTAAGGGCTTAGCACGCCTCTCTTTCTCTCAATTTGATCAAAGTTTTGCAAATCCCGAGGAATTCCTTCCTCTTTGTTTTCACTGCAGTGTTCAAAAAAGGTTTTGAAAAACTTAGGTCAATACAATGGCTTCAAGGCACAAGAGAGCAGGTGGAATGCGCTGCCATTTCATTCAAATCCCGGCACAACTAGCACACGGCAAAAACAAATGCTAGAGTATGGAAATCACTGCTGTTTCATTCAAAATCTATTGGCATAACTGGCTCCCTGGCAGAAACAGACTCGAAACAAAACAAAAAGACAAACGCGAAACAAAATGGTAACGCCCGAGTAACACCCCGGAATCACCTGACTTCTATACAACAGGACTGACTCGATACAACAAGACAGACACAAGACAAAAGAGACTGACTCAAAACAAAAAGACAGACTCAAAACAAAGTAACAAAAACTGACCCAATCCCCAAGTTAGAAAGCACAAAACTTGTATTTGCATATTGCTCAAACAGTGCGTGCCATTCCCACGTCTGGAGTTGATTGAGCGCCCCGCAGGTGGTTCATCCTCCATTCACATAACATTATCCCCCAAGTTCACTGACCCAGTGCCGATAGACTTTGCTGAGCTCGCGGGAGGATGACCTCGTTGTCAAATAGATCCTGTACTTCATGGCGAAGACGGAAACAGTTGTTGGTAGCATGGCCAGTTTGCTGATGGTATGCGCAGTACTGGGTAGCATTATGTGTAGCCGGAAGAGGGTTCGGGAGAGACCGAGGCTCAAGGGGTTTGAGATGGCCTTGTCCAATAAGGATTTGGAAAGCTTTGGATAAAGGCATGTGGAGGGCATGGAAGACCCTCTGACCTCGGGGTTGGTACTTCAAGGTTTGTGGATTTTTACTGGGCGTACCAGCAAAAGGATTGGCAGGTGCTGGCCTGGTTTGCTGATTTCTTCTGAGTGCAAGATTAGAGCTAACAGGATCATTTCTGGTACAACGGCCCTTTTCCCGGTTTGCCCCTTGATTCAAACTGCCCCCAACTTGAGTGGCGAAAATGCCATCCACAGTTTTTGCAACGACTGTGAGCACTTGCTCTTTGTTCAGTCCCTCGGCTTTCAAAGCCTCAACAGCCAACAGAAGATGCTCATGGGGATCCATGTCCGCCCCTATCTTGTTCTTTCCACTCGCCTCCACTTTGCTAAGGGATTGGCCTTCCTCGGATGTTGTCCGCTCCAAGACTGGGGAGCCTTTTGACATGAAATTCCCAGTATGTAGTATGGTCGATGATGGAGCCAATGTCCCAGAGGCCAAATCTGTTACAGTTTTTTGAAGATCTTCGATCATTCTCTTTAGCTCAGAAGTAGTGGGCTCACGGGTTTGAGATGATTGGGGTCCAGGTGCATCCATCATGCATAAGTCCATGCCTTCCGGGATAAACATCTCGGGCTTGAGTACATGGGTCGGGGAGTATATACTGGGGTTGTAGGTGGGTAGCAGTGTATGCTGAGGTTGGGATGTGGATGAGGTACTTGGTCCTTGGGGTTTTGAAATGGAGCTATTGTCCGGTTGTCAATGAGATTCTGGATCTCATGATGAAGGCGGTAGCAATCATTGGTGCCATGGCCGCGCTGCTGATGATATACACAGTATTTGCTGGGGTTATGTCTGGCAGGGAGGGTTTGGCAAAGGTTGAGGATTGAGGGGTTTGAGATGCCCTCTTTCCATCAGGACTTTGAATGCGCTGGTTAGGCTCATATGGAGGGGAGTGAAAGTTCTGCCCTGAACTCGGGTTGGGCTGGCTGGTTGTGAGGCAGATGTCCCAGATGGGCGCTGCGTTCCAAAACTGGTCTCAGCTTGCATGGCAGTTTCCTGATTCAACGCTGCTACCACAGCCACAAATTCTTCCGAACCCTGTGACACACGGTCTGCTGAGTCCGAACAAAGGTGATGTGACTGGTGACTGACGGATCAGATGAACCGTGAGCCCTGACTGGCCTTTCTTTGCCTTGCCTCAGCGAAAGAACACTGGTTGCCCTTGAATTGAATTTCTGACCTAACAAAGTCTATCAGCACTAGTCCAATGTACCTGGGGGATAGTGGAGCCTTCTGAAGCTATGGTTCCAGGACTACCTAGCAAAAGAGAAAACGGACAGCATCTCAGCCCAATTTCACCAGAACAGATATGAGTAAAACGAATGAGTGTGCTCTCTACTGAATTCTACCCCAAAATTTCGCCTGTAAGCTGATACCCTCAGGTAAAACTGATTCCAGCAAATACTGATGCCCGCAGGCCTGATACCCAAAATACTGATTGG
>JAPPVO010003054.1:0-61719 GCA_030407325.1 Camellia japonica
ATTGGCATTCCTCAAATGCAGCTTGTTTCCAAGACTGGGGAGCCTTTGAGATGAACTCCCTGGTTGTGATGTGGCTGATGACGGAGGCAATGTCCCAGAGGCCAAATCTGTCACAGTTTTCTGAAGATCTTCGATCATTCTCTTCAGCTCAGAAGTAGTGGGCTCACGGGTTTGAGATGATGGGGTCCAGGTGCATCCATCATGCATAATCCATGCTTTCTGGAATGAACACCTCAGGCTTGGATAGATGGGCTGGGGTGATGTATATGTTGGGGTCGTAGGTGGACGGCAGTATATGGATGAGGTTGAGATGTAGAGGTGATGGGTCAGTACTAACCTGAGGTCCTTTTGGTGGAGCTAGGGTCTCTTCGTCAATAAGATCCTGAATCTTATGACAGAGGTGGATGCAACGGTTCGTATCATGACCGTGCTGTTGATGGTAGGCACAGTATTTAGCTGGGTCATATCTTGGCGGAAGAGGGTTTGGAAGGGGTTGGGGTTCTAGAAGTTCTAGGTGCCCTTCTTCTCGTAGCTTTTTCAAAACTTGAGAGAGACTCATGTAAAAATGATGGAATTTTCAGGCTTGGGGCCGAGTTGAAGTGGTTGGTTCTTGGCCATTGAGGGAAGTGGTGATAGTGTTTACTTCTGAGCATTTCACAGCTGTGCTACCATCAGTAGTAGCATTGGAACTGCGAGCAACATTCCTCTTCAAAGGCTCATTATCTTCTGCAAAGATCCCTTGTCTGATGGCATCCTCGATTTGAACCCCCATTTCATGAAGGGCTGGAAAGGTAAACAGAGGTAAAACGACCATCTTTTGCAGCAACTTGCCATGCAAATTCCGAACAATCATCCTGATCTGATCTTTGTCGGAAGGCCTTGTAGTCATCATTGAGGCCTTTGCTCTCCATCTCGTCACGAATTCGGAGAAACCCTCCTTTGGTTCTCGGCGGGTGACTTCGAGATCATGAGTTGTGACCTCGATCTGTGTGTTGTAGGAGTATTGAGCAATAAAGGCCTCAGCCAGCTCTTTCCAGTTCTGTTTCACAGAGCTCTCCAATTTTGCATACCAGATTGCGGCTATCCCAGACATGGTTTGGCCGAATAATGACAATTTCTGGGCTGTGGTCAAACCCATTGGCCTTAAGATATTAGAAAACAGTTGGAGGTGCACCATTGGGTCTTCAAAGCCATCGAATCGATCGATATGTGGCATGTTGAACCGATCTGGTAATGTCACCACTGAGTCGGTATAACCATCCTCTATATCAGGAATAGAATGGGCCTCTTGAGACTTTTTGAACAATTCCTCAAGCTTGCTCACTTTCAATGCTGTGGGGTCCGTCTTGAACTCAAAGGGGGAGTCTGGTAGGTTGGTGGGTGTTTTAGATAGCTGGGGTAGAACCAGGGGCGGAGTTGGCCCGCCTGGAATGTCCGTATCATCCTGGACGTGGGTTGCCTCCCCGAGTATGGGAACTCTTGGTGGGGGAGGAGCCTGGTGTGAAGTAGATACCCCAGTTTGCTGCTCTAACCTGGCAATTGTCTCTGCCTGTTAGGCTATGACCACGACCTGTTGCTTGGTGAATTCCGCTTGACGGACAGCATCTTGCTGCATGGCTTTCATACTATCCTGGAGCTGGCGCACCATCTCTTCTAAGCCTGACATACTGTCCTGATCTGATTGAACCACTAGTATATCTATCTCTGCAGTAGACTCGAAATCTCAACCTGGCTGTTCAAAGACCACTGAGCTGGTAGCTGCTGTACTGGTGGTCTGTGCCGGACCGACCTTTCCACCCTGCCTCTGGTAAAGGAACACTGATTGCCCTTGAACTGAATCTCTGACCTGACAAAGTCTATCAACACAAGTTCGGTGTACCCGGGGGATATTGGAGCCTTCTGAAGCTATGGTTCCAAGACTACCTAGCAAAAGAGAAAATGGGCAGCATCTCAGCCTAATTTCACCTGAACAGATACGAGCATAGTTTGAATGAGTGTGCCCTCTACTGAATTCTGCCCAAATCTCTATCCTGCAAACTGATACCCTCAGGTAAACTGAGTCCCAAAATACTGAACCGGTGCCCGCAGGCCTGATGCCCAAACTTGTAAACTGATACATGCATTCGTATAGAGACGCACTCTAAAGCACATAACAAGCAAGTGAGAGCCAAACACCCCTATGTTGGGGTAGGGTTTCCCTGTCCTATTTTGTCAGGAGCTAGGGTTTCACTACGCACACAGCGGTTTCAAACAACCTATCAGGTAAGCAACCTGTCCTAGCTTGGAATGGTCACTATGGATTCCGAATATGCACTAGGTCGAATGGTCAAAAGGGTGCCCCGGTAAAACCGGGGTTTGTGTTCCCATACTGGCAGAGCCCACACCGGTCAGCCTTATGGTCATGCCTTGACAAGACAAGCCTCCGGCAAACCGTTCAGGAATAGCAGATGGCAAACACGGTGTCCTAGGCGCACCAATGCAAATGCAATGCAAAGAAACACACAAGTGTAGTCAAAACAAGATATCATGAGTTCGAGTCACGTTCTCTAAATCCCCAGCAGAGTCGCCAGAAACTGTAGACGTCCCCGAACGCCCCGGGAGGGAATGAGTCCCGTTCCGTTCATTTTGGGCTCACTACAGTTCAGGACTCCAATGTCACGGTTCTTAATCTGAACCAAAGAGTCCAAATTCAGCAAATCGTTTTGAGAAAATAGATTTTTGAAAGAAGTGCCAAACATGGACTGCTTTGCTAGATACAGAGTCGCCACCTAAATATTTTATTTTTGGGAAATTTAGGAAACCCTGACTCGTTGCCTAAGGCCACGTGTCCGTCATCACCAAAGTTGCCTCGGCTCGGGAACTTGGGTACGATTGGGGAAGGTCACTTCGTGAGCACCCCCGCTCGCCCGATCAAAGATCGGCTTTTACTAACCATGATATCAGGTTTTGAAAACCTTATGCATTCTTATTCCGGTTATTAGCCTAGATTTACTATGTGATGAGCACAGCATACAAGTATAGACTGGGTCGCCTGAATTGGAACAAAACATTTCATGTTTGTTTTTGAAAGATGGTTTGCTACTCACAAGTAGGCTTAAAATACAGATTTTGCTACCCTCAGGTGGGTTTAGAAAAGATGGTTTTGCCACTATCTAGTGGGCTTAAAACTCATAGTCAATGCATTGTTCCAATCCAAATAACCCAACCTTCACCCACAGGCATTCAGGCAGTTATATCACATAAGCAAATAGCCTCATGGTAAGCATGCTATCATGGCAGTCACTCACACACATGCAAGGATGCTAAAGCATAAAAACTTACCGAGTACTCCAAGCCAAAACAGAAACTGATTAGAAATCATGCATGATTCTAATTATACAGAAATGCCTAATGCAACACATGCAATAATGCAACTATAGCAGGCTCGGCTATTCTAAACATGGCATATGGAATGCTACAGCTATCAAGTATTCAAGTTGGAATTGAAATACAAATGCAGTTAGTATGATGCGCCGAGCCCGGTGCATGCAAGACAGATGAATGAATGCAAACATGCTATCATACTGTATGCTAATTGAAACATGCCCTAATCTAACCATCATAAGCTGGTAAATAAAAGGAAAAGAAAGACGTGGGGTTGGAAGACATACATCACACGCACGCACACTTATTACAATTGTGCCCTCACTCGGAGGGTCCGAAAGAATAATATACAGTCCCGAATAAATAGTACAGTCCGAATAAATACAAAACCCTAATTAATTAACAAATTAAACTAGGAAAGCTGTAAATTGGCATGCAAGCCAGGGACTGCCTCGACTCTATTCTGGATGATGAATGATGCATGTTCGGGTTGCCTTGCGCGGAAATCCACTGCGATGCCCCAATTAGCCTCTGTTTTAAGATTAATGCCGAAATGTAGTGCAAGGCTTTTGAAAGCTGCTGATTTCTGATTTGCTGCAACAGAGAGCAGAAAAGGGGCATGGCAATGTATTTTCACATATGTATGCATGTCTCGATCCTCGTACCACCAATCACGCATCTCGATGCATGATGGCCGGGGAGTCAAATTGCATGACTCAATATGAAATGAATGCACATGAAAACACAACAAAACCTAAACTCCATCATGGGTAATCCGGAGTGTCGGCGACTGGGGAATTGAGACACGTTCCGTCACTCGGAGTACGAAACGTACCTCGTTTCCCGTGCTCGGGCTAACTCCTATCCCAAACACAATGCAATATGCATGACATGCATGAATGCAACTAAGATACAACCTAACATGCACAATGCTATGAAATGGCATACACGATGCACGAGGTAACATGGCATACACAATGCGCTAACATACAACCTAGCATACACAATGCTATGAAATGAAATGGCATACACAATGCATGATGGACTTATACCAACACAAGTGGACCTCAGCCACACTCACATAGGAGGCCATTAGGATGGAAATGAGACACTCGAGATGCGTGCACACGTGCACGCGAACCGAGTAAGAACTCATCAAACCAACAAGTGCTAGCAAGATGGCTTAAATTAGCATGCAATTTTGGTGGACAAACATAGTTTACATGGCAAGTGTATGAAGCAAGTAAGAACTCATCAAACCAACAAAAATCAGTGAATAAAACATGCCAAAATATGCCCAAATAACCATGGAAATGCAGCCAACACATGCACAAATGAGGGGTTCCTTTAGAGGGCATACAAAGGGATTCTTAAACACATACAAGATAGACATGTGGCAGCCCCAAACCAACTTTGAAAATCAAATATGATAGTCTAAAAACTCAGCATTGGCCCCAAAATCAGTAAACAAAGCATGCAAGATAGGGCCTCTTTGGAAGGCTGACATGACCACCAAACAAGTCAAGGTGAGAGGGGGGCACCCCCCTCTGTTTTGGAAGCTCAAAATAGTGGCCAAGCCACTGAAGGCCAACCAAAGTATGCAACCAGGGCTGGGATATAAGGCTCAAAATGAGAGGCAACCAAGCATACAAGATAGCATACGACCTCAAAAAAAAATGGAACCTTAATAAAATATGAAGAGGATGTTAAAAAAAAGGCTTTTCTCAGTTTATAACAAGTCTCAAAAGTGATCACAAATATGGCTTATCTATCATGCAAAAAAAGGCCCTAAAAGAGATAATAGAGGTAAGAGGCAGCAGCTGACCCCAAATGGCAAAGATCCCTTCAACAAAGTTTAAGAGGGTCTCAAAACATGGCACTTTACAGTTTACATCAAGCCACGAAAATGAACACAAGTGAGGCTAAACTATCATGCAAGAAAAAGGCCTAAAAGGGGGATAAAGAGATAAGTGGTAGAAACTGACCTTAAACAGAGGAGAGCCCTTCAATAAAGTTGAAGAGGGGCTCAAAACAAAACATTTTACAGTTTATGACCAAGTCCAAAACAGCTCACAAATAAGCCTAAAATACTATGCAAAAATAGGCCTAAAAGAGGGTTTAAACACAAAGGGTGAGGAGGAGACCTCAAACAGAGAAAGACCCTTGATCAAACATGGAGATGAGCTCAAAATATGGCTATTTACAGTTTGGGTCGGAGCCCAAAAATGCAAGCAACAAAAGCTAAGAAAGCATGCAAAAATAGGCCTAAAAGAGGGATAAAGAGGTTTACCCTTGTAGAGCAATGAACCAGCAACTTTTTGACCAAATTTCTGAGCTTCCAACCTCTGGAAATCAGCCTCAAAGTGTGGGAATGGAGAATGGAGGTGTCGTGCTATGGGTTGTAGTGTAAATGGTGCAAGAAGCTTAGGGTTTTGGAGCTTGGAAGAGAGAGAGAGGGAGCTTTAATGCAAGACTCCCAAACAAAACTTTTTTAACCCTCCTAAATGCAGCTAGAGCTGCTGGATTTATAGAGGGAGAGAAGGGAAAAGGGGGGGGGGGAAATCAAATTCAAATTTCCCCCCCCCAAAAGGTTGACCCTCGGGCATAGGGCCTAGAGGAAAACAAATTGCACATCTAGAACACACTTGGGGAGGGGGTCATGGCCGACCAGCTCAAAAGGGCAAAAAAGGTCATCCAACTAGGTAAGTGGCCGGCCTACTACATTTTTCTGGCCGGCCTGCTACTTTTCAAGAAAAAAAATGGGTCTGCCGGAAAGAAGGGTGGCCGGCCAGTGATAGGGAAGTCCAATGGTGGCCGTTCAAGTATCCAAATTGAAGCCCTGGAAGTTATCTTTCCAATGGCGCAAACCTTGCATTAAAATTCCTCCTGTGGAAAAAGTTATGCCCTTTTTGGTGAAGCCGCGCAGATTTCGGTCCAACCGGAGTGATGCCCTACTTCAATCAACTATATCTCCCCCGTGCGGAATTGGTTTTAGGAGATTCTTGAGTGCAAAATGAAGCCCCGGAAGTCTTATTTCCAACGGTGGTGGCTCATAGCTTGATTCCAAGTATGCAAATGAATAGGCCCGATTCGGCGAGGGCTGTTCGACTCTTTCTTAACGGTTCATGCCCATTTTCTCCCCCAACTGGATTTCTTCCCTCTTCTCCTCTTTTCTTCAACTCCAAACCCCTAAGTAAGGTGTTTTGAAAGATTTTTCAAAGATTTCATCTCTCTTTCATTCATTTCCACTTTGTCCTTGCTCGGTTTACCGAAAAGCGCAACATTTGACAAAATGCGGGTCTTGGAACATCGTAAAAATTTTATTTCAAAAACGTTTTGAAAGAGAGGATTTTAAGACTAAAATCTTTTGATCAAGATCGTTTTGGTCCAAAAAAAGGGGTATGAAGTTGAGATTTGACTCTCTCTCCTTGCCGAAGAAATTGAACCTTTGCACTGCACAACTTCCAAAACCATCAGTCGCATCCAAGTCTTAAAGGTGGTCAAAAATGGGGTGTCTACAGATATTCTGCAAATTTTTGAGATGCAGCACAAATCTCTATTTTAAAAACACATGCGTTTTTCACTGTCTAGATTCGAATGAATACAAACAATTGTAAAATTTAACCAAAATTATTCACAGTGATTTGATTCAAGATGGACAACTGTAAATATTATGTATATTAGTATAGAAGTAGACACCGGAAATAAGAAAGAATAATTATTATTTTTTTCTCTTCAATCATCATCAATGTAAAAAAATAGGACGATGACTTTTTTGTTTTTTTTGTTTTTTTGATAAGAAGGGAGACAGTTTGTTTATATTTATATAGGACTCTTAGAAGCAGATTTATCTTTTTTGAGTGTTCAACTTCAAAAATAAAGAGATAATTGATTTATATAAGACTCTTCATGACTTTTAAAAAATATAGTAGATTTGAGAGGGTAAAATTAAGATTTAAAAAAAGTAAAAAATATGATAAACTTTCATACTTTTATAATAGTAGTAGATTATGCTGGTTTAGAGTTTTTTATTTGTATAATAAATATATATATATTTTTTAATCACTTCTTTGTTAATCATAGGGACAAAACAAAAAATTGAAAATTTAATGTTATATCCTTTTACATTAAAATATGTATATTTTTTTAATAATCAATGTGTTTATGTGTAAAAAATAAAAACTTTGTTGGCATAAATGGTATACAACACCAGAGCAATTAGATGGTTATCCCCATGTAATGGTGATTTTGTCAAAGTCTACTTATAATAAAATTTTAATGCATTAATAATAAAAAGAATTTTTTTTTGAAAAGTTCAGCACATATTACTATTATTAAAATATTATTAGTGACTAATTTCATATTTTAACTTTAAAATGATATAACTTTTGATTTAAATGTTAATTTTTAATAAAATTAATATTTTTAAAATTCTCTCATTAAGATCTACCAAAAAAAATCTAGGTTAATTATGAAATTCTTAAAAAATAAATAAAAATTGCTGCCATAATTGACGTAAACTGTAAAATTTTACTTTGTTTCATAATAAAAATTTTACTATTGACGTTAGTTTCAACAAGGAAAAAAAATATGATTTATTTTTTTTAAGAATTTCATAGCTAACATAAATGTTATTTAATAGATCTTGATGAGATAATTCTAAAACTACTAATTTTATTAAAAATCAATATATAGATAAAAAGTTATATTATTTTAAAGTTGGGTAAATTACACTTTGCACCTTTACACTTTGCATTAAATCTCACTTTGGCCCCTACACATGAAATCATAATAGTCATCCCCTTGTACTTTTGGTCAAATCCCACTTTGGTCCCTGTATATGACATTGTGATAGTCAACCCATGTACTTTTGATTAAATCTCACTTTGGTCCCTATACAAGTATCAATGTCCTATTTCTTTTACTCAATTGTTTAAATCTTTAACAGAATCTAGTTATGTAATAAGAATGTAACCACGATATAAGGATAAGAAAAGAAAATTATCTACATTTTCTATCAATACACACTTTATCCTAACTTTTACATCAAAATATAATTGTATTAGGCTAAAGCAAAACGCAGATTGTGACCAATTAAGAAAATGAAATAGGGTTTTGCATAAATTGAAATCACGAAACTCTGTTTTTCACGGTAACATAGTCTTCTGTCTATTCATTTTTCTTTCTCTTTGATTTCTTTGTCGCAATTTTTTTTTTATTATATATATTTCAAAAGCTCTACTTTCTTGTCTTTTCGTCCTAATTTTTACCATATGAACATATATATATATTGTATTATATAACTATAATGTGCTTATCACATAAGACAAAATGTATGGTGGAAAACATGGATGATTTTTCTCTCTTACCATCATTTCGTGATCACATTTTTGTCACATGACTGGATTTTGTTAAAGATTTAAAAATGAAGTTACATAAGAAGGACATTGACACTTATGTAGGGACCAAAGTGAGATTTGAGCAAGGTGCAGGGTGTACATTGTCACGATTTCATATGTAGAGACCAAAGCGAGGTTAATCAGAAATGCAGGGAGTTGACTATCATGATTCATGTGTATGGACTAAGTGAAATTAGTACTGAGAGGGCAATTTACACGTAAATTGGGCCGAACTGGGTATTGGGCCTTAGGCCGAAATCAAGAGGGCCGAGTACAAGGTCCATGTAGGATACTCCGGTTTGGAGAAGTAACTTGGAAGATAGACCGGTCATACTCCGGTTTCGGGAGGACTGAGCTCTACTCCGGTTCAGTGAAGTAGTGCGGAGGTTTCGGCCTTCGATGGTTACTTCGGTTATAGCATGTGAGTAACCGAAGTAGCTACGGTTCCAAAGGTAGCTCGGATTTACTTCCCTTATGTCCAGCTCGGTCTCAGTATGGGAAAGCCGAGGTAATGGAGAGTAAAGTAAGGGCCGAATTAATAGTTACTTCGGTCCTGAAAATAGTCCGGCCATAGGAAGAACCATCTCACTTGGTTTAAGCAGTGAGGGGGGTGTTGGAGGATAAGCATTATCTTCCAGGAGGAGTAATCCTAGAAGGACTCTACGTAAGGAGGAGTAATCCTAGAAGGACTCTGCATGGGGAGATAAGAGTCCTACCAGGATTGTGCTACGCGAAACCTATATAAGCTCACCAATATCACCTTTGGAGAGGTAATGCAACATTGCTCCCTGACTACATTGAGCTTTTGCCTACTTGTCTTGCTTTCTGACTTAGGCATCGGAGAGGTTTCCGGCACACACCCGCCGGCCAGCTCACGTGTGTGTTTTCAGGTGACAAGCGACGTCGTACGGAGGAGCGCAGACTTGATCAACAGGATTATACGAGAAGGTATATTTCTTTCCCGTACAATTGGCGCCGTCTGTGGGAACAAGACAAGAACAACCTCTTGATCAAGCTTTTTCTCCCAAAAATCAATGGCGAACAACGAAGAATTACCTCAGTCCGCCGTCGACGGACTAACTCCAGAAGGGGCAGCAAGGCGCGAAGGCTTGCCTGTGGTCACTCCCATGGCGAACCTGGAACCACACGGACAAAATTCCAGGAGGGATGCAAGGGGACGAAGGCGGAATAACAGCCCTCATCCCTCTCGTTCGCAAAGCCCAGAAAGACAAAGACGCAGAATTGATCCTCCAACTTTGGAGGAGCGCGTCAGAGAACAAGACGAGTTGATCCGTCGGATGGCGGCAGACATGGAATCCCTAAAGCGCCAGGTGAAGAGAAAAGAAGTGGCGACAGGAGAGGGGCGCACAAACAAGACGCCCCCTCGCCACTCGGAAAGTCGTAGTAGGAATACTACACCCTTTCAAGCGGAAAGCAAAAGCCTCAGGACAGGCGATGCCCAATCTGGATCCAGATCCTCCAGAACTCGTCACTCCAGGTCTGAGAGACGAGGTTGAGAGGTCAAACACTGAGGAAGTACATATTGGCCCTCACACTCACACCAAACAAGGTCTAGGCAGACAGAGTTGCCCAGATCGTCCGACCTACGCACCGTGCTAGAAGAGAAAGCACGATGGAAAGAGGACGCTAGGAGCGCGCGATCCACACCGAGTTTCTGCCTTACAGCGGTTGGCTCCTCGGACGCATGGAAGCGTCGAGGTTGGAATGCCAATACCGCGCCCGGCCTACGAACCAGCGGACAAGGCATTGGCAAGGCTGCAGACCTCACCATTCGTCCCAGCAATAGAGAACGCGCCCCTACCGTCAGGCTTCCTACAACCCAAATTCACAACATATGAGGGGAAGACGGACCCCTACTCACACTTGAGCCACTTTCGCCAGGTTATGGCTGTATTATACCGGCGGAACGAGGCCTTGATGTGCATCCTATTCCCTTCAAGCCTGGTGACCTAGGCTTGACTTGGTTTGAGAAGCTTCCAGAGGGCAGCATAGCCTCCTGGGCGCAACTGGCGGAGGCGTTTGTAACGCGATTCAGAACAAACACGAAAACCCCAGTGGAGATCGACCAATTACTCTCCATCGACATGGGAGATAAGGAGACCCTGAGGTCATATAACAGTCGCTACTGGGAGACATTCAACCAGATTGGGGACTGCCCAACCAATCTCGCCATTGCGCAATATAAAAGAGGCCTCCCAGTCGGGAACAGACTTAGGGATTCTATCACCATGACGCCACCCCTCACAATGGAGGCCCTGATGGAGAGAGTGCATCAGCACATCAGGGTGGAAGAGGATGGCGCTCGTGCCAAAGCAAAATCTGGCACGGCCGCAGCACCAGAGAAGAAGACCTCAGCAAAGGTCACGCAGTAGATCGCCAGAACCGAAATAGGCGGGCAAAAAAGACAACGGAGAAGACCAAGACAAAAGATGGTTGAGAGTCCGCACTGCCATCACCACGGTCTTCAAAAACCAATCTACCGTATACTTAGCGAAATTCGAGACGAGCCTTTCGTCAAGTGGCCAGCTAAGTTAGGCGAAGCTCAGAAGGACTACGATGACAGATCGAGGTGCACCTTCCACAAAGAAAAGGGGCACCGCACTGAGAACTGCACACCATTGAGGCAGCATCTGGAAGAGTTGGTGGCGGCGGGTCACCTGGACAAATACATAGAAGGAGGGGCGCAGCCAGCCCCCCAGACCACAATATGCCCAATGGAATGCCGAACGACGCCCCACCTCAAGGCGTCATCAACGTAATACATGGAGTCTTTGAACCTGAGCGTGTATGCGAGCTCAGAGGTTCAATCAAAAAGGCTGAGCACTTCAGAGAGGTACTAAGTGTCCAACCAGTCGCAAAAAAAAGGGGAAGATAGAGGCCACAAATGTCATGTCCTTCTCAGATAAAGACTTGGCAAGGATTTATTGCCCCCACAACGATGCCTTGGTCGTCACTCTTCGAGTCAAGGATTTTGACGTCAAGCGGATTCTGATTGACCAAGGTAGTTCGTGTGAAATCATGTATTATGAAACCTTCAAGCAACTAAAGTTGCAGGATAAAGACTTGGCGCCTGCCGTATCTCCCCTTATCGGATTCAACTCCATGCCAGAATGGCCCGTCGGCAAAATTATCCTCCCAGTCAGAGCAGGGAGTGTGACGAAACAAGTGGAGTTTTGGGTGATAAAGGTCCCTCCACCTACAACGTTATCTTGGGCAGAACATGGCTGCATGCCATGCGCTCGGTGGCATCCTCCTACCACCAAGTGATGCGATTTCCCAACGACAAGGAATAATTGAAGAAGTATATGGGGACCAGATTATGTCCAAACAATGCTTCGTCACAACGAATGGCAGCCGCGCTGCCAAAGGATATGTTCATTCGGTTGAAGAACCTGAGAGTAATGAACTGTTTCGCAGAGGTTGGGAAAGCGGCTGATCAGAAAGCGGTGGTGGAACTTGGTGGAGGTAAGAATCGACGAAAAGAACCCGGATAAGTTCTTCTTGCTTGGTTCGTCGTTATCCAGCACTGAGAGGTTGGAGGTCATGGAATTCTGACCTCCAACATCGAAGTGTTCGCCTGGACGCCTTACGACATGCCAGGCATTGATCCAAACCTCATCTGCCACCAACTCAATGTCCACCCATCTGCCAGACCAGTCATTCAACGCACACGCAGATCGGCACTCCACCACGCCGAGATAGTGGCAGAAGAAGTGGGTAACCTACTGGAGGCAGGAGCAATCAGAGAAGTACATTACCCCAAGTGGATCTCCAACACAGTCGTGGTGCCAAAAAAGAATGGCAAGTGGCGTGTCTGCGTCGATTACAAGACGGTCAACAAAGCATGTCCGAAGGACAGTTTCCCCCTACCAAGGATAGATCAATTGGTGGACCTCACAGCTGGGCACAGCAGGCTTAGCTTCCTTGACGCATACAGAGGCTACCATCAGATAGCCATGCACGAACCTGATCAGGAAGTAACATCCTTCACCACTCCAAGAGGACTATACTGCTACAAGGTCATGCCCTTTGGCCTAAAAAACGCAGGGGCGACATTCCAGAGAATGGTCACAAAGATGTTCGAGCCATTATTAGGCAGAACGATGGAGGCTTACATCGACGACATGGTTGTCAAAAGCAAGGATGCGGATGACCATCTAAAGGACCTAGATGAGATGTTCCAGATCCTGAAGAAACACAAGCTGCGCCTTAACGCTTCTAAGTGCGCATTCGGTGTAGGGTCTGGCAAGTTTCTGGGTTTCCTGGTGACCAACAGGGGTATTGAGGCAGACCCCTCCCAAATCAAAGCAATTCAGGAATTAGAGAGGCCTAACTCAGTGAAAGAAGTGCAGCATCTCACCGGCATGGCAGCAGCACTTAACCGATTCATCAGCCGGTCTTCAGACAGGTTGCGTCCATTCTTTCAGTCATTAAAAGCTAAGTTTGAGTGGGACGAAGAATGCGACCGAGCTCTGGAGAGTTTGAAGGAATATATGTCTTCTCCACCACTACTTGTCACCCCAATACCTGGAGAAGAACTCTTCCTCTACTTAGCAGTCTCTCAGCACGCGGTAAGTGCAGTATTGGTTCGTGCAGAAGGCATTCAGCATCTTCCAATCTTCTACGTCAGCAAGACATTGTTAGGCGCCGAAACGAGGTATTTGCCATGGAGAAGAAATTGGCCTTGGCCTAATGATGGCCTCAAGGAAGTTGTCACATTACTTTCACGCCCACACCATAGTTGTTCTCACAGCCTTCCCACTCAAGGCTTTATTTGAAAGGGCGAACTTTTCTGGGCGAATTCTGAAGTGGGCAGTGGAATTGGGACAATATGACATCAAGTTCCAACCCAGAACCGCAGTGAAGGCCCAATCTTTGGCAGACTTCGTCGCTGAGTTCACTCCTGGAAGCCACCAAGTCTGCCCAATCGACCTGACTGACACAACCGAACTAGGGTTGGAGATTGACGCCGGAATAGCGCAACCCCTAGTACAGGTAACTCAGCCAGAGCCCAAGGCAGACCAGAGTAGAGAAGGCAGAGGAGGAAGCAGACCTTACTACACCAAGTCAAAACTCACCAACACCTAATGACTTGGTCCCATCGGAGGACGAGGGGCAGACTGCAACTATGGGTCATGAAGAAAACTCCAGCGACATTCTAGACCCTACAACATCATCTGATCCCTCCACATGCTGGAAGTTGTTTGTTGGAGAGATGTGGAAGCTCTTTGTGGATGGAGCATCCAACCGACATGGAGCAGGACTTGGCATAGTCCTCATCTCTCCCGACGGCTTAGTAGTGGAGCAAGCAATCAACCTTGGCTTCCCAGCATCAAATAATGAAAGGAGTATGAAGCACTTCTAGCAGGTCTCAAGTCGGCATTCCACATGAAGGCCACCGAGCTGAATGTTTTACAGCGACTCACAGCTAGTGGTGAATCAAATATCTGGCGACTACGAGGCAAAAGATGACAGGATGGCCAAGTACCAAGACTTGGTCAGAACAGAGATAAAGAAGTTCGAAGTGGTGAGGATAGAACAGATCGGCAGAGAGAGGAAAATAGCAGAGCAGACGAACTAGCAGGCTTCGCCTCAATGGCAGACACCTCCATTCCTCACCCACTACTAATCGACTACCTGCCTAGACCCAGCATTGAAGACCTAGAAGCAGAAGAGGTATGTTGTGCAGAGTTAGGCCCTTCTTGGATGGATCCCATCATATTGTTCCTGAAAGACGGCACTTTACCGAAGAGAAAAGAAGGAAGCCAACAGAATAAGAGCGAAAGTCACAGCGATTTTGGCTCTCCCCATCCTTGGCATTATACAAAAAGTCGTTCTCAGGACCTTACTTGAAGTGTGTTCACCCCAGCAAAGTGGAAGCATTCCTGTTTGAAATACACGAGGGTGTTTGCGGTAGCCATCAGGGAGGAAGATCACTGGCATACAGGGCGATTTCACAAGGATATTGGTGGCCATACATGCAAGCGGATTCAGAGAAGTATGTTAAAAAGTGCGAAAAGTGTCAAAAATTCGCACATCAAATACACCAACCTGCCAGAGAACTTCTACCTCTAACCAGTCCATGGCCTTTCGCCATGTGGGGATTGGACATAGTAGGCCCACTTCCAACAGCTCCAGGCAACAGGAAGTTTTTTCTTGCCGCAACTGACTACTTTACAAAATGGGTAGAAGCAGAAGCCTTGGCGTCAATCAAGGAAAAAGATGTAAAGAAGTTTGTCTGGCAGAACATCATTACTCGCTTTGGCATACCAAAGGCACTAATCTCAGACAACGGCACTCAATTCGATGGTAGGATTTTCAGAGGCTTTTGTGAAGAGTACAAAATAGAGTTCTATAATTCTACACCGGCATATCCACAAGCAAATGGACAAGCAGAGGCGTCGAATAAAGTGGTCTTGGATGGATTGAAGAAGAGATTAGAGAGAGCCAAAGGCAAGTGGGCAGAAGAACTCCCCCATGTCTTATGGGCTTACCGCACCACGCCTCGACGATCGACAGGAGAAACACCATTCTCCCTAGCTTATGGCATGGAAGCAGTCATCCCATTAGAAGTTGGCCTTCCTACAATTCGGAGCGAAAACTTTGATCCAGACCTAAATGGCGAAGCCATAGCATTAGAACTGGACCTTGCGAGAAGAAAGAAGAGACAGAGCATTGGTTCACATCGCCTCCTACCAGCAAGAATTGTCCAGGAAATACAACAAAACAGTACATCCAAGACAGTTCAAGATCGGCGATTGGGTACTTCGCAAGGTGATGGGAAACACCTTGGTTCCAGGAGATGGCAAGTTGGGACCTAACTGGGAAGGACCTTACAAAGTGGTCGGACTGGCAGGCAAAGGGGCATACCACTTGGAAGATGAGGACGGCAAGAGAATTCCCAGACCATGGAATACGGCAAATCTCAAGTTGTTTTATTTCTAGCTTTTTTTTCTTTTAAGTATGTGTAATTTTTTACTTCCTCAATAAAATAATTCGATTCTTTTTCAGTATAATTGTTTTCAGTAGACAGTAGCATTGTAAACATGGTTGGCCGGATTAAACCAACTATGACCTTCCTAAGCCCAGGATAAGGATCCAGGCTGCAGGACGTTTGGACGGAAAAAACCAAACTTAGAGGTTGGCTGGATTAAACCAACACCCTCCTAAGCCCAGGATAAGGATCCAGGCTGCAGGACGTTTGGTCGAAAAAAAAAAACCAACATTTGATTCTAAGTTGGCTGGAAAAACCAAACTTAGAGGTTGGCTGGATTAAACCAACACCCTTCTAAGCCCAGGATAAGGATCCAGGCTGCAGGACGTTTGGTCGAAAAAAACCAAACATTTGATTCTAAGTTGGCGGAATAACCAAATAGAGGTTGGCTGGATTAAACCAACACCTTCCTAAGCCTAGGATAAGATCAGGCTGCAGAGACGTTTGGTCGAAAAAAAAAAAAAAAAACCAATAGAGTTGGCTGGATTAAACCAACTCTTTGTAGGTTGGCTGGATTAAACCAACACTTTGTACTCTTCAGCCGAAGTAAGTTATATCGGCTGAAGAGTGGTTGGCTGGATTAAACCAACACTTTGTACTCTTCAGCCGAAGTAAGTTATATCGGCTGAAGAGTGGTTGGCTGGATTAAACCAACACTTTGTACTCTTCAGCCGAAGTAAGTTATATCGGCTGAAGAGTGGTTGGCTGGATTAAACCAACACTTTGTACTCTTCAGCCGAAGTAAGTTATATCGGCTGAAGAGTGGTTGGCTGGATTAAACCAACACTGGATACTCTTCAGCCGAAGTAAGTTATATCGGCTGAAGAGTGGTTGGCTGGATTAAACCAACACTGGATACTCTTCAGCCGAAGTAAGTTATATCGGCTGAAGAGTGGTTGGCTAGCAAGACGGATAGCTAACCGAGATCACAGTTGTACAGATGAGTTCGTGCAAAAATCAGTACAAGTACAGGCATACATACACAACCGAAACAAGACTTGATGGAAAGATTTCTTCATTCAATTCAAAACCAAGTACAACTGTGGGGCTGTAGCCCGGTTACAAGAGAGTTCAAGACAAAAGAAAGGAAAAAGTACAAGGTCAATCAAAGAGATCATCTATCTCGGCTTCCAGATCGGTCCCATGATCGGTACGTACTCCGGTATCTGCAGTCGGAGCAGTCTCGGTCGGAAATTCGGACACCGCATTTTCAACCGTTGCCTCCAACCGAGCTGATGGGCCACCGGTTTGCTCTTGGTTAGCCGGAGTCTTAGTTGCTTCTTCTTCATCATCATCATCGTCATCGTCATCTGATGAGCCGAGAAATTGTTTCTGGATTTCATCAGCGTAATCTTGCATTGAGACCGGAATGAAGTGCTCCGGAGCGTTGTAGGCCTCGGTTTCAGGCCCACAACCGATCTTCTCCATTGCACCTCTCCAGCCGCACTGAAAGAACAAATTCTTCGCTGCTTCGCATTGTAGGGTGTAGCCAGCTTCGGCCTCTTTGAACCCCTCCTTGGATGCATCTTCAGCCTTCTCCTTCAACGCTGCTATTTCGGCGTCTTTTTTGGTCTGCATTTGCGCCATCTCCCATAAAAATTTGTCTTTCACTTCGGTCACAGCGCGCTGCTTGTCACTGTCAGCCGAGGCAACTAGTCCGGTGAGACGAGTTACCTCGGCCTCCAGATCGGCCGTCCTTTGTTGAGACTGTGTCAGTTCGGTTGCCTTTGCTTCGGCTTCTTTAATGGCTTGCCTTGTCTTTTTGCGAAGCTCCATCACTTGCCTATGAGCTATCGTGCTCTTCTGAATAGCCTGCAAAAGTATAATGAGTTCTGTCTTAGCCGTGCTCAGAGTTGAAAAAAAAAAAAAACAAGAGAGAACAGTGATGCTTACCAATATCATGGACTTCGTGGCAGACCGAAGGGACTTCAGCTCGGTGTTGAGGCGTTTGCTGTGGTGTTCCATGTCTTTCGGTAGGCAAACACCCCTGGCCAAGTTAAAGGCCAGCAGGTGATCCTCCTCAGCGACAACCGAGTCACTGTCGAGGATATCTCGGTCGTTGAATACGAGGGGAGGAACCCATTTGTTGGTAGGCACAGCTCGGTCAGATGACTCCGGTTGCAAGTTGGGTTCGGGGTTCGGCGGAATGATGGTGTCGTCCTCATCGACCAAACGCAGCTCGGTCTCGGTGGTCCGGGCGCGCTTAGCTCGGCGAGAGGATGATGGCTGTTGGGATGGAAGAGCGACCACGGCTTCAGTAGTTTGGTGGGATGGTGGCACTTCGGCCCTGGTGGTTGCGGTAAGCATGGCTTTCATCCGGTTCTTCTTCGCCATCTCTTGTTCGGCTGTTAGGGGCACGAGCACAATTTCTGGCAAGGTTGGGTCCGGTTCTGGTGGGGCTTCAAGGAGGAAGTCGGTCACCCTCGCTTTTCGGCGACCGGAGTATCGGTAGGTCGGTTCAAAGTCGAGGAGTTTACCCCAACTCCTTTCTCGAACTCGCAGTGCGGCGCGGAGAACACCTAAGTTGGGGTAGCCGTATTGGGAATGGAGGAAAGCTAAATCTGCAAAAAATATCACAAGTGTTAGTTCGGTTATAGAGGGAAAAGCCGAAATAAAGAAAATTAAGGAATGCAACCGAAGTATGAATACCGGGCTCTCCTTTCTTCCAATTTATTCTTCGGCCTGGGATTCTGGCTTGGAAGTCTTCAAAATTCCCAGAGACCCAAAGGAAGTCGTCGTCGTTTAAGTCCTTATCCGGTGTATGTTTGATTATTTTTTCTCGGCCTCGGCGTATTCTAAGGTAATAACACCAGCCATCGTTTTTGGAACCTATTGAGTACTGGTGGAGTATTTCGGCTAAGCCTAGGTTAGACCGGTTTGATGGTTTAGGGCATCTATGCCCATTATTATTCGGTATGTATTGGTGGAGAGTTGGGTGGGGCAAAGTCTGGTTTGCCTAAGAAACTCGCAAATTAAAGGCTGGACTGGGAATCGTAGTCCGGTCTCTATTATTGATTGAAGTGTAAATGGGACGAAGCCTTCTTTGTCCCAAGGATCTACATCCTGTTCGGCTAGGACCAGGTTTACATCGGCTGGGATTTGGTAGTCCTTCCTGAATTCGGCTAGGCCCCCTGGGGTTTCTACAAGACATCTATACTTCCCCATTTTATTGTATAAATTAAATAATTTATCTCGGTTGTAAGAGGGTGCTCGGTAGCTCGGTTGAGTGCGCAGAGGTATCTGGGCAACCTAAGTCTGCAAAGTTGAAAAACAAAGCAAGAAAAGTCTAGTCTTATTTCGGTTCGGCAGGGTGCTATGGTAATTACTGCGGTTTCTGAAAGGTTCTCTCTATTTCGGTTTCACCTGTGGTATTTCTTATTCCGGTTAGGCCTAAAGGGGCAGTTTTCTCAGTTCGGTTTAGGAACTTAGAAAGCTGATTAGGCCCCCAAGGCTTAGCTCGGTCAGAGGCCAGAGTTTCTAGTTCAAAAGTGTATTTTTATTTTCGGCTAGAGTGTATCAAAGGGGAACCTGTGAAAACTACTACTGCTGTGTTGTGTACAAGTTCTAGTCCGGTTTCCGTCTGCCTAGATTTTTATATAGCAAGAACAATATTCTAGTTCGGTTAAAATGTACAAGGATCAAAAAGGTGTTCTACTTGCTAAATCAATGTGTTCATAGTGTTCTTGTGAAGTTCTTCAGAAAGTGCAGATATGGTAGAAGAAAAACAAAGTGTTTTGTAGCAACACGTGGCATGAACAACTATGGACTAAAATGAAAGCCAAAAACAGAGGAAACAAGAATGGATTCATGTGCTTACCAGGTAGGAAGAGAAGAAACTGGAGGTGAGAGCAACCAGCAGTAATGAAGATCACGAACTCAGAAAGCTCAGAGGTTGGAGGATTCGAAGAGAGAGAGAGGGAAATGAATAGTTGGGTGAATGATTTGAAAAGTGAAAGGGTTTGTTTTGTGTAAAGCAGAAGGAGGGAAAAAACGCGGGACTGTTCAAAAATTGCGAAGTACGAGGGCGGCGCAACAGCTGTGAATGGCCAATGGGGGCTTGCCACGTGTCCTTGGGAGAAGAAACGCTTCAGTTGCTGTGACTGAAGAGACGTTTGACCGGACGCGCTTAGCTCGGCTTAAGCTTAGCTCGGCTAGAGAAGCTAAAAAGGGTTTCAGCTCGGCCGGAGTAGCCAAAGGATTGTAGTTCGGCTGGATAAGCTAAAACTCTAGTTCGGTTCGTAGGCATGTAATCCCAATCATGCTTTGCAGATGGAATTAAGGGGCAATTGAGAGGGCAATTTATACGCAAATTGGGCCGAACTGGGTATTGGGCCTTAGGGCCGAAATCAAGAGGGCCGAGTACAAGGTCCATGTAGGATACTCCGGTTTGGAGAAGTAACTTGGAAGATAGACCGGTCATACTCCGGTTTCGGGAGGACTGAGCTCTACTCCGGTTGAGTGAAGTAGTACGGAGGTTTCGGCCTTCGATGGTTACTTCGGTTATAGCATGTGAGTAACCGAAGTAGCTACGGTTCCAAAGGTAGCTCGGTTTTACTTCCCTTATGTCCAGCTCGGTCTCAGTATGGGAAAGCCGAGGTAATGGAGAGTAAAGTAAGGGCCGAATTAATAGTTACTTCGGTCCTGAAAATAGTCCGGCCATAGGAAGAACCATCTCACTTGGTTTAAGCAGTGAGGGGGGTGTTGGAGGATAAGCATTATCTTCCAGGAGGAGTAATCCTAGAAGGACTCTACGTAAGGAGGAGTAATCCTAGAAGGACTCTGCATGGGGAGATAAGAGTCCTACCAGGATTGTGCTACGCGAAACCTATATAAGCTCACCAATATCACCTTTGGAGAGGGAATGCAACATTGCTCCCTGACTACATTGAGCTTTTGCCTACTTGTCTTGCTTTCTGACTTAGGCATCGGAGAGGTTTCCGGCACACACCCGCCGGCCAGCTCACGTTTGTGTTTTCAGGTGACCAAGCGACGTCGTACGGAGGAGCGCAGACTTGATCAACAGGATTATACGAGAAGGTATATTTCTTTCCCGTACAAGTACAAAGTGCAGAAGTGTAAAATATAATTTACCCTTTTATAATTTGAAATATAAAAATAATTACTAAGAGTAAGATTTTCTATTATAATATATAATAATAATAATAGAAACAAATTTGATTCTTTTTATGAAAGACACGCTTCTTCCCCATAGAGCTTACCAAAAAATAAAATAAAAAATTGATAGTCCTTTTCACTTAAAGGGACCAATGAGGAACTTTTGGCCAAATATCCCTACATATACGCATTCTCTTTTTGAACAAGTACATATACGCATTCTTGAAATTGTTTTCATAACACATTTTGTAATCAATGATAATTTAGCAAACAATCAATCAAATGTCATGAACGTAGTATTATAAAATTGATACCGTTAATCAAATTCAGTTGATCTTTTAATTAGATCATAGTAATTCATGAAGATGGACTGTGCTATCATATATGAGTTTTTGTTAGCAAGTGTCCTCAAATGTCGTGAACGTAGGATTATAAATCTGACACTGTTAATCAAATTTAGTAGATATTTTAGAAGATCATAATAATTCATGAAGATAGACTGTAATATCATATATAGGCTTTGTTAACAAGTATATTAAATCCTCTCAACTAATTCCACTATTATAGGAAATTAAAAAGGTTTTAAATGTGTTTTTTCTAGAGACCAAATTACTCTTTCATCAATTTTTATTTATTTTTTAATATATTTTTGATAATAATTTTTTTTTTTTAGGGGAAATAACATATGTTAAAAAAATGTTTTAAAAAAACATTATCAAAAGTATATAAAAAATATTAAAATAAAAAGAATTGAAGAAAATGTAATTTGTCTCTAGAAAAACACATTTAAAACAGGATTGGGGATGCTGCTGCGCGGAGTGCGCAGCAGCATCTGTTGTGCGGCGAAATGGGCCTATTTCGGGGCCTATTTTGATAATTTGATTTTTTGTAGGCATGTTTTACTTGATGTATTCTAAAATAGGAACGATTCGGATTATCAAAATGGGCCCCAAAATGGACCCATTTTGCCGCACAACAGATGCTGCTGCGCACCCCGCGCAGCAACATCCCCAAATTCATTTAAAACCTTTTTAATTTGTTATGATAGTGGAGTTAGTTAAGAGGATTTAATGCATCCTTAGAGCATCTCCAACCCAATTCTCTCACTAAGAGAATGAAAATAATTTTTTTTATTCAAAAAGTAAATATGAGTATATTACTATTCATTCAAACTCCAATCACAAACCTTCAAAACCCTTCATCCTCCCTTCATCAAAAAGTAATTTTTGTTCATTAACAAATATTTAATTTTAAAATTTTTGTAAAATAATTTAATATTATACTCATTTTAAAGGTATGATTTCACATTTTTATGATGTCAATTTTATAAAAAATAAATTTACATATTAAAAGTTATTTGTAATATAATAAAAAATATAGAATGAATAGTGTTATAAGGATAATCCTTTATTTTTCGTACTCCCTTCAAATTTGAAGGATGAAACATCCATCCTCTCAAATGGAGGAGGATGTAGAGGATGGGTTGGAGTGCATTTTTTTTTTACAGAATCCTCTATATTTGAAGATATAGAGCCCCCATTGGAGATACTGTTAATAAGTGCCATAAGAGCATCTCCAATGGTTGTTGCTCTAATACCGTTGCTATTGTTATAATTTGGCAATGAATAGTGTTATTTTGCCAAATTATAGCAATGGTGTTCCAATGGTCACTTGCTAATTTGGTAATTCTCAACCAACTATCCCTCCACGTTTGTAGGTGTTGTTTGGATATAGGTCTTTTTTTGATTTTATTTTTGTTTATTTTTTGTCTTTTGTGACCTTTTTTTAACTATTTGTAAAAAAAAAATTATATATTTATATATTTCCAACTAGACAAATATAAAAAATAAAAAAAATTGAAAAATTGGAAAAAAAATTCATAATTCACCTCACCAAAAAATTAAATATGACCGACCGTTTGAAGATAGGTGTTGTTTGTATTTTTTTTTTTTAAATATTTTTTTGAGGCAAACAGAGCACAACGGCTCTTTTCAATTCCAAAATAGATCCCCACCGTCCATCTATCCTCAACCAACGGTTGAAATTTCCAAGAGATACAACGACTGTCTTCACTAGTTCTCCATCACATTCTCACTTTCACTCTCCTCTTCCCTCACCTTCTTCCATCGATGAAGCTTCTCTCTCTCTCTCTGTGTGCGTTTCTCTCTCTCTCTCTGTGTGTCTCTCTCTTCACTCTCCTTTTCACTCTGACTCTCACTCTCCTCTTTTCTTTTCCTCATCCCTCATGGAACTGTCTCTGTGTTTTTGTGTTTGAGCTCAACAGTCAGTACTACCGATTTGTCTACAGTCGCCGATCTGTCTCTTTCTCTCTGTCCACAAACTTCTCCGGCCTTCTCTCTCTCTCTCTCTCTCTCTCTCTCTCCTTAAACTAGTATACTCACCGATCTGTGTGTGTGTCTCTTTCTATCCTCAAACTCTCTTCTCTCTCTATGTCTCTGTCTACTGTTCAATCTATCTCTCTATCTCTATCCTCAAACCTCTTCGATCTCTCTTTCTCTCTCCTCAAACCAGTATACTCTCCAATTTGTCTCTCTCTTTCTCTTTTTGTCCTGAAACCAATCACCGATCTATGATCTCCACAACCAGTCCAATCGGCTAAAGAAGATGTTCAATTCCAATCATGTCCTCAAACCCATTCCAGGTATTTATTGGTTAAATTCGTTTATGAAATTGATTTTGAGATTTGTGTGATTCTCAAATTCTACAATTTATTCTGATATCTGTTCATATTTATTCTGAAATTGTGAAATTTATTGTGAAATTTGTGAATTTGGCTGTATATTTCAAATTTCAGTTTGATTCTGAAAATTGGGAATTGATTCTAAAAATTACTGAGTTTTCTACTGTTTCAATTCTATTTTTTCAATTGAATTTGGAGTTACAAATCTGTTCATATTTGCTGAATGTGACATGTTTGGCAGCTGCTATTCTACTTGCCAAATTTGATAACAGAAATGACATTTGCCATCTTTGGCAAGTAGAATAGCAGGTCATTGGAGACCCACTTTTTGTCACTCTTGCCAAATCATAGCTTTGGCAAGTAGTTTGACAGCTCCATTGGAGATGCTCTAAGAGAAGAATTAGGATCCTCTTCTTGAGGCTCTCTACGTGGCTCCTTATGGGAGATGATCTTGATTGGGCCACGTCAACTCATAAGAAAGATTGTTCATTTAAAAAATATCTTACATGTAAGATTCTTATCTTGCATGTAAAATAACCTAAATTTGAATTTAAAATGAACAGATCTCAATCTCCAATCTCTCTTACAGGTTGACATGACCTAATATCAATCGTCCCCTATAGAAAGCCTCGTAGAGAGCCTCAAGAAGTGGATCATAATTCATAAGGGGACACTTGTTAACAAAACCAATCATATGTAGCACTCGTTTGGGAAGAAGGGTTGGATTGGGTTTGAGGCTATTTTAGTCATAAAAAGATAAAATAGGCTTTTTAGCCTCATAAAATAAACATTACATCCAATCTATATTTATTTCATTTTTTTCTTATAAAAGTCCAAAAAATTTAAAAACTCTATTCTAAACCAGGCTTTTTAGTCCCAAAACTCACAAATACTTTAATAATTCTATACCAGATTATATGTGTTGCACCACTAGCCTGTAACCCTTTAGTTTACGGGCAGCCAATAATAGGATGCCATATCATTCAATCATGAGCCACACCAAAATTTTATTCACTACAAACAATCTCTCCCTCATCTGATCACAATTCAGTCCTCTCTCCCAACAACCGAGAAAGAACGCTATAACTTTCCTTCCTCTCAATACTCTCCAGCCGTCGCCTCCACTACCACCGCCGCCCTCTTCCCCCTTCCTTTGCTTTCTCTCTTCCACCCGTTACCACTACCAACCACCATGCCCTTCCCCATATCCTTATCCATCTGTCTGTCTCGTATCAACAACCATCGACCACTGTCGTTTCTCTTCCACAACTACTAATTTTTAATTTTGTGAATGAAATTATGTTTCTTGAATTTTTTAGTATTTACTGGTTTTTGCTTGGGAGAAACTGATTTAAACTATGATAGATTTGTTGAACTTGTAAAATCCAAAAAAATGTAATGCCATAATTTTCCTGAACATTGAAGGCCATTTTAGTTTCCTATACATTGATGGTTCTTTGTTTATGGTAAAGCACAAATCTCACTCAAAACCATTTCGCTGATGGTTACAAAATGAAAGCAGATATTCATTTGGCTTCTCATCGATTTAGTAGCCCTTTGAGTATTAATTCCAATATTTGGTTTTGTGGGGATCTCCCAAAGCATGATCTTCCTATACACATTCAGGTTGGAATCGGTGTGAGTGTGCAATTTTTTATTTTTATTTTTTCAAATTATAGTTTAGAATTTGAATCACTTTAGTTCATGACTTTTTAATTTTGATATATTTGATCTTAAATTTTGAATATTATTCCAAACAAAGATAATTAAAGATGTTTCCTTAGCAAACGGTCCATTTGAAAGGTAAAAGTCGCCATACAACTTATTTTGTATTGGTTAACTTGTATATCATTTAAAATGTAATGATTATTTTTTTTTAAAAAAAATGAATAATACTGAAACTTTCTTAATTAAAATAATTTTTTTAATATATATACATATATATATATATTTAAATTAGTTTCTATTTTTTCTAAGGTCAAATATGACGATAATTTTAATGTCATTATTAAATCAATCCATTAAATTAAAAAATTCAAAATTAAAAATATTTCATATATTAAATATATCGGTTACACATTAAAAACTTAATAACTATCGACTACATAATAATTATCTAAAAATATTTGTTAACAATAAATACAAATCATTTATTACATGATAATCATCCAAAAATCACCATCAATTACATGATTATCATCGAAACAGATACTAAAATTTAATTTGACAAAAAAATGAAAAAAATAAAAATACAAAAGATTTATTAGTTTTATATAATTTTATCTTTGGTGGATGGAAATAGTTTTTAAAATTCAAAAATAAGTTTTTGATATTTATTTTTATCAAGCTAGTTTATATTTTATCAAATTAACGACTTTGTCCTTAAAATGGAACAATGATATTTTTAATTGTCCTTATTTGAAATGAGATTCAAAATTTAAAATCAAATGTATTACAATTAAAAAGTAAAAAACTAAAGTATCGTGAATATAATTCGCTATTTTTTTTTACCCCCCTAATGATTTACAATCTAATAAATGAAAATGACATGCCACCTTGTTATTGGTTTCTAGTAAACTAAAGATTTACAGGATAACCGTGTATAAGACCATCTTCAATTGTTATTCAAACTTGTCATCAAATTTAAATATAGTGAAAAATGACTCCTTTTTTCTGCTCCAATGGCTTAGGATTTTACTTTTTTTTTATTAAACTGAGGACCAATGTGTCTTTCATTAAATTACTATTCATAACCGTTTGATTTTCACCACCAGATGACCAGTTCAAGGCAAAAATTTGTAAAAAAATTACACTAGCTGGTCGACCTCCCGAATGACTATTTCAAGGCAAATTTTGTGAAAAATTTACATTAGCCGGTCGATCGGCCGGACATCCGTCAACTGGTGTTCTGATGAAGTTTCAAAAACCTTCGTTGGATCACTTGATATTAAATGAAATTTTTACTCAAATTTAATAAAAAATTTAATGCACCATTGGAGATACTGTAACATAATCTCATGTTATACATGTAATCAACTTCTTGACTCCAAAATCTAGAATTATCATATTTTTACATATCCGGATTTTTTTTTTTTTATATAAAATCTTGATTTGTTTAGTTTGATTTTTAAAAAACTATTTTGAGATCAGTTTTTGTTTATTTTTAGTGATTTTTTTAATATTTTAATTAAAATTTTATACTTTTTAAATACACTTAAGTAAGATGCATCTAAAAAGTAAAATAAATTGACTAAAATAATAAAAGGTAAATTATACAAATAGTCCATATAGTTTACACGATATGTTAATTTGATCCTTATTGTTTTATTTTGCTCGATTTGCCCCATAATTTAACGAACTGTGTTATTTTAGTCCAATAAATAATAGTTGTTAAGTTTTGGCGGACGGAAAGTCAAACTATGTGTCAATTTGATCCCTATAGTTTACACAATATGTCAATTTGGTCCCTGTCAAAATCGAGCAAATTAAAACAACAGAGACCAAATTAACACATTGTGTAAACTAGAGAGACCAAATTGACATATTGTGTAGACTTTCCGTCTACCAAACTTAACAGCCATTATTTATTGGACTAAAATGATACAATTTGTTAAATTAAGGGACAAAATCGAGCAAACTGAAACAACAGGGACAAAATTGACACACCGTGTAAATTACAAAGACCATTTGTATAATTTACCCAATAATAAAATTACTAAAAATAAACAAAACTTCAACTAAAAATCTGTGTGCAATTAGTTTGGGTTTCCATTTATTTTTAGCGAATTTTTTTTCATATTTTAATTATTTATTTATTTATTTTTTACTTTTTAAATACATGTAATCTTGATATATCTAAAAAGTAAAAAAAAATAAAAAATAAAAAAAAAATAAATAAATGATTAAAATATTAAAAAAATAAGTAAAAACTAACGAAAATCCTTGTAAAAATATTTCTGAACCCATTTGATAATGTTTACACACAATGCCATGTGGTTAACATTTCTTTTACTAAAAATATTGATAAAATTACTCATAAAAATTATTAATTTTAACTCAATTTCATAATATATTTTTTTTTTCAACTACATAAACACATTCAAATGAGTAATGTAAGGGATTCTAAAAATTTTAAAAAATATATCAAAAATTTTACAAAATACTCATGAGACCCACACCTCATAAGTCCCAAATCCTTATAAGTATTGTGTAATTTTTTTTTGGTAAATTCTTTGAGATCAACAACAACAACAACAACAACAACAACAATAATAATAATAATAACGGAAATGCTGGAGACCCCCACTGGGGGTCGACCCCCAGTGAGGTGGCGGGCCATGATTCGCTGAAAACAAAAAAAAAAAAAAAACAGTTTTTTTTTTTTAGCCAATGGAAGGCCACAAACATGACCCCCAGTGACCCCCACTGGGGGTCTGAGGCATTTTTGTAATAATAATAATACTAAGCAAAAAATATTTATGGGTAAATTACATTGACACCCTCTGAGATTTCTATTTAATACAGATCCCCCCCCCAGTTTGAAAAATCACACTTATTTTCCTGTCAGATTAAAATGACATATTTGCCACTTAACCTTTTTATATATAAAATAATAAAATAATATTGATATTTTGTTCATGTCATTTCAAAGGAAATAACAATCATCTTCTTTGGTTTAACTCGCACAAAAAATTGAGTTTTTTTTTTTTAAATAAATTTTTCGTGCTTTTTTTTTATTTTTACTGAATTTTTTTAATATTTTAAGCAATTTTTATCTTTTATTTTTTAGATACACCTAATCTAGATATACTTAAGAAGTATAGTATTTTGTAATTTTTTTTAAATTCACCAAATACAAAAAATAATAAATAAATAAATAAATAAATAATAAAATAAAATATCAAAATTTAGTAATACTGTAATAAATATGAATGATAGTGTTTGGTAATACTATAATAAATATGGGTAAATAGACGAGAAAGAACAATGATAGTGGAAATAAAAATAAAAAATTCTATTCATATAAAAAAATGTATTCAAAAAATATCATAAAAATGTTGTGATAGTTAGGTTGTTGTAAATATAAATCATGTTTATTTGAATCAAAAACATATATATAAATGATACTCATGGTGTGTTTTGTTTTAAAGTGAAAGGTCACCATTAAACTATCACTACAAAAAAAGTTGTTTTTTGCGACGGCAAAACGCCGTCGCTAATACTTTTTGCGACGGTAATTTGATTTTTTGCGACGGCAGGTGGGGGTCGCGACAAAGGGGGTTGCAAAAGGTCTTTAGCGACGGTACGTGCCGTCGCCAATGGTGTTTGCGACGGGAGGGTCCCTTTTTTGCGACGGTAGTTTCCTGTCGCCAATAAGCGAAAAAAATCTAAGTTTTTGCGACGGTAAAGTTTTTCCGTCGCTAAAATTGTTTTTTTGAGACGGCAGAGCACCGTCGCTAAAAGTGTGCTACTGCATATAACTATTTGCGACGGCATAGTAAGCCGTCGCTAAAGGTATATTTTACAGGTCTGTCGAAAGCTTTTGCGACAGTACGGTGCCGTCGCAAAAGCCTCCTACATATGTTTTTGCGACGGCTGTTATGCCGTCTCAAAAAAAAAAAAAAAAAAACCTGTTCCGAAATTATTAAAAAAATTTAAAAAACCTGTATTAAATGAAAAATAATTACAAAAAAATCTAAAAATTACATAATAATATAACATACATAAATAAAAGTTGACAAATAATGAAAATTCATAATGTTGTTCCATTCATAATATTACATAAATAAAAATTTAAAACAATAAAAATTATGCCATTACATAATGTCGCATAATACATACATAATGTTGTTCACAAATTTAAATAACATAAATCAAAATCAAAATCAAAACCAAAAGTTTTCGTCTTGATTCTTTCGTGGGTTACAAAAACAAAAGTTGGACATAATCTTTATGCGCCCGCATTCCACAAGAAGCAAATTGCTACTCAGGAAATATCTGAAAAAAACAAGATAAAAATAATTAATAACCATATAATGGTGTTAATATTTTAATTACAGAAAAATATAAAAAAAATTGACTACTATATAATTAGAAAGATAGTTAGTAAATAATTTTGACTATACCGAAATCCGACTCTAACTCCCAAACCGGGAACCCAATTCAAGCCCCGTCTTCTCCCACAAGTCTCTCGTGCCTAGGAGGTCGTGTGTGCCAAATTTCGTGCTAAACCGACGTCGTTTGGTGATTTTGGGGCCTTAACTCTCCGAATTCAAGTTCCATAAGGAACTAATTTGCCTAAAGTGACATAAATCACACCGAGTTCTGCGCTTTATATGATACTATATATATATAAATAGAAGATAAATAGATGTGGTAGTGAAAGCATACAAACATGGCACATCTCACAAGCATTATTACACAAGGTTTCTGCAAAAGTACAGTAAAACATTTTACAAACCTCACATGCTGGTCAGGAATCTTTTTTTCAGTATTATCCTCTGGTTTAACCAGAGGAGAAATGCTATCAGAAGCATCTGGGCCATTTTTAGCCAAAAATCATGTGAATATGGTACAACTGAGTTATGGTTGATGGGGAGGCCCCTACCAGAGTGTAATGCTGTGAGAGCTAAGTCTGCCAAATGAAAATGGAGTCAGATTTTGTGCTCACTGGCTTGCTGCAGCCCAGACTAGGGGTCTTCTTCCGTTAGATTGGGTTAGAAATTCTCCTTTAGCTTTGAAGGTGTTGCTTTTGTTGGATGCTCATGTAGCCTAGAAGACTTTACGAGTTCAAAAAAAAAAAACTAGATCTAAGCTACAATGTCAACTAAATGTTGCTGCTAGCAGTATCCCTAATTTTCACACACAAAAAAAAAAAAAAAAAAAAAAATGGTTAAGAAAAGATAACTAACGTACAAGAAATTTTGAACAACCTAAAGTATAAATAAAATCAATACGTAATAAAAAAAAAAGCTGGTAAATTAACTTACCAAAAGCATGTTAGATCTCTTGTCCCGTCTCCTAAAACCTTGTTGAACAAAATACGCTGCCTGCAAGATGTAGTTACATTAAAATTGTATTTTAGGAGACCACCCAGCAAAGCAACAAACTTAAAATCACATTCCATACTTGAATTGGTAGAAGTATCTCAAGAAGTCCGAATTTCCATAATAACCTCAACGAAGCTTCTGCAGAACCATATGCTAGCATGTAATTCATTTCCATGAGAATCCTTCCCTAGAACATTCAGGGGAGGAAAGAAATGAACAGGATAAATTGTAAATGAGTAAGAAGAGCTTTTAATATACCTTATCAAGTCTTAGAACTGAACAGGATAAATTTTTTATACTGTAAGCTGTTTCCCTTGTAAAGTGGAATCCTAAACGGGCAGCAATTCTAATTGCACGTAGTATTTGAGCTGCAAAATAGAGTAAACCATATTCTAAAATAACAGTACAAGAAGAAGAAGATGATGAGGATATTAAAAATTTGTCAACAAGAACTCACCACAATCAAGAAGCTAATAGGTTGAACACCAAAGCATATTTTAAAATTTCCAAGAAAGGATTTAACACTACCAGCAAGGATTTATATATTACTACTTTTTTTCAATTATTAGAATTGAAAATTGAAACATTATGGTAGTGTTGATATGCATGTGACTTTATTATATTAAAAAATTTCAGATTTGATATAACTATCACAGCTAATGAGAGTATAACCAACTAATGAGAGTATATGTGTACATATAACTATCACAGCAACTTACATAGTTTTCCAGATGTAATATGAGGACTAATCATAATGTAGTTAAGTCTTAGTTGGTTTCTAATCTAGTCACTAGTAGCAGGGGAGAAGAGTTTATTGTACTAGTATGGTGGCAGAAGATGGAAATTGAACATGTTTCTAGTTATGATCATTGGAAGCAACAGTTCAATTGTATTTTACACCTTTGCTGTATTTGTTTATCTATATTTATGTTATGTGCTGGAAATTGAACCATTTTAGTATTACCTTGCAGATAATTTTTTTAATATGTTTTTTTTTTTTTGATAAATAGATAATTTTTTTAATATGTAAATGATGGATATTTGGTCCTTTTAATTCAAATTCCAAACTTGAAGTACCTGCATTTTGCAATTTTACTTGGTATTTTATATGGCAAATGCTACAAATTCTGATAGTCTCATAATGCTACAAATTCTGATAGTCTCATAAACACTCACAAGGTTAGGCCTAAACTAAATATGCAAATTGTTTTCTTTCTGAAGATCCATTGAGAAGTGTCATGCACAAAAAATTAAAGGTTAGGAAAATGGTTGCTGACTATATAATGCAAATCTTTGTTTCTGTGGCATTTAAGCAAACACCATATGCTCAATTTTATCACCACCACCCAGAACAAACAAGTTCTTTAAACATATTAGCATGCTTTTTCTCTATACTAGTCATCTTCAATCTCCAAAGATTAACCAACTTAAGTATATTGATTTAAGCTCCATATATAACACTGATTTGTTATATAACACTGATTTGTTACAAATTCCATATCTCAGATCTCTCACACTAATTTCTATTAGCTTATTTCAAACATATCAATTAGTTGTGGCAAAAATTGTGTAACCTCCCCAGACAAAAAACAAAGAGACCAAGGAGATTTGAGAGAGACAGAGAGAGATTGATCTGAGAGAGACAGAGAGAGATTGATCTGAGAGAGAGCGAGTATACCTGAGATGGAAGACGGCGACGGAACGTAGGGAGTCGGCGACGGAAGGCGGTGACGCGAGGAGGCGAAAGGCCGGCGACGCAATATGGTGGTAATGGGCTGTGGAGGCTACGGGAAGCAGAATTTGTGGGAAATGATTTCCCTGGTTTCAATACAATTTGCAGAGGGCTCAGTCAGTGCTGTTCATATGTAGCCAGTGGAGCGGGGAAGACTGATGGTAAGAAATTAGGGATTTTGGTTCTAAGACAAGGGTGAGAGTTTGGGTTTGAGATTAGGGATTTTTTGGGTTTGAGATTAGGGTTTTTTGTGTGGAAGCGGGAATGGGAAAAAAATAAAGGGGGGAGCGGGAGTGGAAAAAAATAAAAGGGTAGGGAATGAAAAATAAAAATAAAAATAAAAATAAAAATAATAATAATAATTAAATAAATTTATTTTTTGTTAAAATATATATATATTTTTTTTGTAGTTAATGATTTTTTTTAAATTTTTTTTTTTTTTAGTTACTAAGATTGAAAATTTATTTGTTTCATTTTTTTTAATGAAAAAAAAAAGATTATTTTTTTATTTTGTAGAAGTAGGGGTAATATATATTTTAATGAAAAATATTTTTCACTAAAATAAAAGTTAATTTTCTGTAGTCAATGAAAATATTTTTCTGCGGCCTATTTTTTTTTATTACTAAAAATCATGAACTAATTTTTTGTGGTAGAAGAAAAGGAGCGGCAGCAGTAGTGAAGGTGGTGGATAAGAGATGATGGTGGTGGTGGTGGTGGTGATGGCGAAAGAGATTAGTGGTGAAGTTGTGGTAGTGGTAGTGTAAATGGAGTGGCAGGGGTGAAAGAGAGGTAATGGTAGTAATAGTGGCAGTAGTGGTAGTAGTGGTAGTGAAGTGGTGGCGATAGTAGTAGTAATGGTAGTCGTAGATGTGAAGTGGCGACAGTAGAAGTAATGGTGGTGGTGGAATGGTGTTTGCAGTAGTGGTGAAGGTGGTAGAAGAGATGGATGGTGAGAGAGAGAAATGAGTGAGAGACAGATAGAGAAATAGAGAGAAACAAGAGATGAAAGAGACATATAGAAAAAGAGCGAAAAGAGATGAACGTGAGAGAGAATAGAAAAATAGAGAGATAGAGATAAGATAGATGAGTGAGAGAGACAGAGAGAGAGATAAGATAGATGAGTGAGAGACAGAGAGAGAGAGAAGAGAGATGAGCGAGAGAGACATAGAGAGAAGACAAATGAGAGAGATATAGAGAAAAAGATGAACGAAAGACACACAGACAGATAGACAAACAGACAGATAGACAAACAGACAGAGAAAGAAGAGTGATGAGTGAAAGAGAGAAGAGAACAATGGTGGTAGTTGAATGGCATTTGCAGTAGTGGTAAATGTGGTAGAGAAGATTGGTGGTGAGAGAGAGATGAGTGAGAGACGAATAGAGAAAAGAGATAGAGAGACAGAGAAAGAGATAGAGTGATGAGCGAGAAATAGACAAAGTGGTCGCTAAAAGTGCATTTTCTTGTAGTGGATCGATAAATCAAAAGGGAGCTCAATAAATAAAGAAGACAGATAATTCAAAACTCTTTTCAAAACTTAATTCAAATCAATTTTTTAAATATTTAAATATTTTAAAAATATTTTAATTTTGTGAGAGACAGATAAAGAAGAGAGATAGAGAGAGAGACATAGATAGAGTGATGAGCGAGAGAGAGAGATAGACAAAGTGGTTGCTAAAAGTGTATTTTCTTATAGTGGATCGATAAATCGAGAAGGAGCTCGATAAATAGAGAAAATGAGAGTAAGAGAGTGAGCAAGGCGAACATAGTGAGAGAGAAATAGACAAATAGACAAGTAGACAGAGAGAGAAGAGTGATGAGTGAGAGAGAACATGGAGAGACAGATAGACAGAAAAAGAGATAGAGAGAGAAAGAGATGGAGAGATAGAAAAAGAGAGAGAAACAAGAGATGAGCGAGAGATAGACAAAAAGAGAGAGAAATAGAACGAAAAGAGATAAGCGAGAGAGAGACACAGAAAAAGAGAGAGACAGAAAGAGAAGAGAAATGAGCGAGAGAGATAGAGAGAGAGAAGAACAAAAAGAAATGAGAGAGATAGAGATAAGAGAGATGAGCGAGAGAGACAGAAAGAAAACAGATGAGAGAGATAGAGAGAAGAGAGATAGGCGAGAGACACAGAGAGAAAATAAGAGAGAGAAACAGGCAGACATAGAAAGAAGAGTGATAAGTGAAAGAGATAAAGAGAAGAGAGAGAGATAGAGACAGAGACAGAGAGACAGGAAGATGAAAAAATGAATGAAAAGAGAAATGTTATATCAAAAGAGTAAGACGACATTGTTTTTTTTATTTTTTTTTTGCGACAGAAAAATACCGTTGAATTTATTCAAACCATTTTGTGACTGTATATATATGAAGCTATCTCAAAACCACAATCACTATGCTAGGTTAGAGTTTTCCAAAAACTCTTTTGAGAAAATTATACTTTCTTGTTTTCCGTGTTATATTGTTTTTATTGAATTTTTTTTAATATTTTAAGTATTTTTTAAAATTTTTAGACACACCTAACATAAATACACCTAAAAATTTAAAAAAATTGTAAAAAAAAATCTTTTAAAAATTCACTAAATACCAAAAATACAATAATTCAATACATTTTTTTGTATTTTTATGTATTATTAATTTTTAAAAATATTTTTTCATAAATTTTTATTTTTAGATACATCTAAGTAAGATACATCTAAAAAAAATATTAAAAATTTAAAAAATATCCACTAAAAACAAAAAAACACGAAAGCCACTTTTTGCGACGGCAGAAAATGCAGTCTCAAAAAGTAGAGTATTTGCGACGGCACCATTTGCCGTCTCAAAAAAGCAGAGCATTTGCGACGGCACTAGTTGCCGTCTCAAAAAATGAGAGTATTTGCGACGGCAGACAAATACCGTCGCAAATACTCTCATTTTTGAGACGGCAAATTGTGCCGTCGCAAATGCTCTGCTTTTTTGAGACGGTATTTTCTGCCGTCGCAAATACTCTGTTTTTTTGAGACGGCATTTTCTGCCGTCGCAAAAAGTGACTTTTTGAGACGGCAAGCGCGCCGTCGCAAATAGTTCCGTCTCATATACCCAGTTTTCTTGTAGTGTATATAATTGTATTTGAAAATTTTATATAAAATTTATATTTGTATATCATCACCCAATAAGAATATGTTCAGGTAAAATTTAATGACAAAGAGTTGTAAAATGCAGTCATGATGATAGGAATAAGAAATGGTAAAAAAAATGATAAAATAGTCATTTAAAAAATTTTAAGATATGACATTAGCAATTTAGAGAATAATTTGTAATGAAATTCTAAACCTCAAAAAGGAAAAATGTAATATTTCAAGCATGAGAAAATAATTTATATTAAACAAAAACTTCAAGAATGTCAGTGTAATTTATATAATATTTATTTGCAACCATCCAAGTCTTTGAACTGTTTGTGAAAATCAATGCTTTGAGTTTAGTCAAAACGGCACCGCATAGGCGCAGCAGCATCCCCATCCCTCAATACGTTCCATTCAGTGTTCATTACGGATGAGACCAAGTAAACCTTTATAGGTACATAGGACCAATTTCATTATATCTTTACTAGCTTTATGTAAAATAAAAATAATAAAAAATTATATATAATATTTTTGTAAGTTACTTAAGTGATAAGATATATATATATATATATATATATATATTTTATATTTTAAACTTAAGATCAAATTTTGAGTCTTGTGCACTTCTTTATCTATATAATTTTGTTTTTTTCAAATTTTAAATAGAAAAATAAGAGAGGAACACATGATATAAGGAGAAACAAACAAAAATTTAGACACCAGGTCTAGTCTTCCTTCGCTTATTAAAATAGTATAAATATAAATAACTACTCCTTTATCACTTAAAACCATTCATTGTCTATCACATAAAATCTTTAGGTTCAAGTTATAACATTATATTTCTATTAGGAGGAGGATTTCCTACCATTCAAAATTTGGATTATAGGGTTGTTTGGGCCCGTGGGGCTATCACTAGTCCCATTTCGGTAATCCTAATAATTCATTTTGTTGGACACTTCATATATTTCATCCATAAAAACAATGAGATCGATTCGATAACTGTAACTTATTCAATTTATTATTTTTGTTATAAAAAAAATATATGGTTCATTTTTTAAAAATCTCAAAAAAAATTTAGTGAAAAATACGATAAATTGAATAAGTTGTAATTATCAGATCGACTTTTTTTTTTTTTTTGTGAGTGAAGTATACGAAGTGCTTAACAAAATGAACGGTTCGAATCATCGAAATGAAATTTATAATACACCCCACGAATCCAAACAAATCCCTCCAGTCTAAATTTTAGACCAGAGAGAATCCTCCTCCTTTCTATTAAATTTGTAATCAATAAATTGTGAAAATTATACTCCCTCCGTCCCAAAATATTAGTCCCTTATTCCATTTTTCATTGTCCCAAAATATTAGTCCCTCTTCAAAAATCAAGTACAAAAATAATATAAATTTCCTATTTTGCCCTTCTTTTAAATTAATAAACAATATAAAAAGTACAATTATGACATTGATATTCTCAAAAAATGTACTATCAAAAGGATAATTTTGGAAAACCAACTTTTTTCAAATGCAATAATTGTACTACCAAAAAAAGTTGGATTCCCCAAAAGGGACCATTATTTTGGGACGGAAGGAGTAGTAGTATTGTCAACTCCAACTCCAATATCGTAAATATGAAAGGGTGTTAGTTTTTCAGCAATGCTAGGTATCATGAAAAATCTTTCATGAAAATAATCATGAAAACTTTGTGACCCTTGGATTACACTTAGAATAAAACACCACACACTAATCAAGGTAATCCAAGAATCATAAATCTTTCATGATCATTTTCATGAAAAAATTTTCATGATCCCTAACTTTTCTCTTAGTTTTTTGAGTGAATAAGAAAGGGTGTTAGTTGCATTGCATTAATGCCATTGGTATCCATTATGTAACTTCAAACAAATTAAAACAATGACCGACTCTTTTTTGCACATCCTATATATGTAGGAGAAAATGATTATTTTTCTGGGAAGGCGTTAATCCGAATTGTTAGAGCGCTACCAGCCATCTTTCGGATTAAATCGTTAATTTTAACAAATGGAAAGGTACTCATGTTAAATGTTGGGTCTTCAGCGAAGCTGTCCTCACAAACCGAAGTATGAGACACAATAGTGGTAAGCACATTAGCGACTTCAAATTCCCGTCTAGCTTTGACAAAACCAAGCGCTCCTTTCCAATCATCCAATGCAGATTCATATTCCTGGAGGCAAAGGTTTACGCGTTGAGCTACATAGGAGGTAGAAGGTTGACTCATAGCTCGCTTGGCGATCTGAATACCGCGTTCAGTGGCATGGATGCCTGCGTTCACTTGCATAATGAGGACCGAAGCACGATCGGTCTTGCCATTAATAAGATATGGGACGATGGATGAGGCACAAACTGCAGAGTAATCGGTTGAATCACATATTTTCTTGATGGCTGGGTTAAGAGTTCTGGGCCGTGCAGGTTTAGTTTGGGGATGAGGATTGGCTGCTGTTGCGCCGTTGAAGTTAAAGGTAACCAATGAAAATATAGAGATAATGAGTAGTAGGATATGAATATGATTCGTGTTAAGGACCTCCATCCCTATCTTCTTCCACTGTAACCCGCGCAAAGAGAGAGAGATAGGTAGGGGTGGAGAGGGAGAGACCCTTAAGGAGGAGGGTGAAATTGGTGTGTATATCTTGTGAGAGAATGGTAGAATCATTGCCCAGAAATAGACTTGAGTGGTTTTAGGCATCGATAATGGAACAATTGAATGGTTTGATTGTTAACTTACCAGATCTTTTGCTTCAAATTTTCTATTATTTTATCTTCAAATACTCCCAGTCATTATGAGGGCAATAAAATTGATTAACTGAAAAGGTCAACAAATAGCAAAAATTCTAGTGAATATGAGGAAGCATCTCAAAATTTTTGTACTTCAAACTTTTTATATGATCTTGTAATTGCTCAATATAAAATTATAAAAGCGGAGTAAAAAATTTGTGTTGTCTCCTTCTCCAAGTAACACCAACCCTTTATTAATGTAAAAATAAAATAAATAATTTTAAAACAAAACTTTGTTTGTATATGTGGCATACAACACGAGCAATTAGATAGTAAATCAATTTCAAATTCGGTTTTATAAGACACTGGCGGTAAGCCTCTGTTATGCACGGAATGTGAAAAAAATTAATAACATAATTTTTATATAAATAGTTAGATTCTTGTATGCAAATTACGAAAATAAAAATGAAAAAGATTGAAATTCACAATTAGACTCGTTTGGAAATTGATTTTTTAGTAATTTTTTAAACTTTTTACAAAAAGCCGCATAAAAAGGTAGAGATAATTAGTGGACAATTTGGAGTGACTTTTTGACAAAAAATCACTCTTTCCAAACATGGCTCACAATTTTACCATACGACAATGCTACGTAGCTCAAATTTTGTCGCTCAAAAGTGACTCAAATGGCCAAAACGACGTCGTTTTGAGCACAGAACAACATAAAAATGGCCAAAACGACGTCGTTTTGGTCATTTGAGCCACTTTTGAGCCACAAAATTTGAGTTACGAGACATTTTTCTTTACCATAATGGCATAAACTTTATGTGTCAATTTTTAAGTTGTCACTAACTCAACTATGTAACTTCCAACCCCTTTACTAGAGTAGCAAACTTTGGCGAGTTCAACCAAAGCAACTTGAGCCTAACTCGAAAATTTTCAAGAATTGAGCAACATATTTTTTGATTTGGTGAGAGCTTGAGCAACCTGTGATTTTTTTTTTTAGATTAGATAAACCAAAGAACCTGTGATTGAAAACACTCTTTCACTTAATATAGATATAGATAAATATAAATTTGTTGGCTTTTTGGCTTTTCGAAAGGTAATTTTGTAAATGCGAGCGTGCCAGCAAGGATCAATCAGTCCTTACAGAAATTATAATTGCCAACCAATTATCAGACGATTGTGTTTTAGTTCTTTCAGCCTCAATGAAGAGAACTTTTACTGGTGGCTTGACTTAGGAGAAATTAAGAGAAATAACAGTTAATATGAAGAACAATCGAAGTATTTCATTAAAATGAACACTTACAATAGTTCAAACTCAGCCTCGAAGAGGTTTATAGCAACAGTCTACTTGAATCTACTTGAAACTACTCCTATGAATCGAAGTGCAGTGCTGGTATTAAAGTGCAGGTATTTAAAGAACAAGAAATGTAAAACTGGAAAGGAAAATATGAAGTAAAGACTGGTTTGTATGATCTGAGTCTGGGGGGCTTTTCTGAGGGCTTCCCTGCTATTTATACTTGTCAAAGATGACCTTCGAACTGCACTTCAAACCGTCGAACTGCTCCTCCATGATTGTTGATCATGCTGCCTTAGAAGTAGTCCCACTGCGCCATCTCTTGCAGTTGAGCTTCCCTCCTGTATTCGAATTTTGAATATGAGTAACCGTTGAAGCCACGTCACTTTGTATCTCTTTACTGATCTAGTGCTACTCAGATCACGTAAGAACCAATGTTCATTGCCACGTGTTCGATCAGGATCGAGGACTTGAATTATCTTCCCATAATACCCTTATTCTCCCATGTGTCAAACTATGATTTGGCTTTTACAAAATATGTAGCCAACATTACCCCCCGCACTAATATACCCAATACTTGGAAATATTAGTGGATCAAAAGCTTTTCCCGCGCTTTTTGGAATGTGCATGGGATCTATCTTCAGGAAACACAACCGTCACCTATTTGATGATCATTCGCATTAACTCTCAATTTATCGAACATCCCAATACCTTTAGCATTCGAACGGACTATGGCTCAAACAACTTCTCACTCTACTGATCAAGCATACGAAGAGCCACTGAGTAATGCTGTTTCCCCTCGAAAGAATCTTCACGCATTCATTAGCCACCTTTACCCGCCCTTCTATATTCAGGTCATGGAGGCTTTTGCAAATTATCAACCTTTGGACTACGAACACATTGCCCTTAATCCTTTGATTTACAAATTTACAGATACAAGGAGTTCTTCCTCTAAACTCCCCTTGTACTTTGAACGAACTACTCTCAAGCCTTTGCTTCAACAAGTTGCAAATATGGACTTAGGAAGTTCTTCTTCACAAACCTTTACTTGGGATGAAGCTACAACTTCCTCATCTTCTGGGGTTTCCGGATGGACAAACTGGTCAGCACCTGAGTCCTGGGACTTGAGGGAACGAATTAATCACCATTTTGTTGAGTTCACTGACCCTTTAGATTTTCCTTCTTACGTTCGAAGCTCGGTGGTCTATCCTTATGTGCCTATTGACCTTCGACGTAGTTTGGAGGAGAATCTGCTTGTGGCCTGGTACACATCCTCTATGTCCACAAGGACAATGCACACTGCCCGGCATCTGGAAGAATCACAAGGGTATACCCCTTCATTTTTAGCCAAGAAGGCAAAAATTTGCTCTTCTGATTGGCTTGATTATATTAATGCCTTTGTTCCTTCCGCTCCCGTGCCATGTCCCCTAACAGAAGCATCCACTTCTTCTTCTCCATCTTCTGAAATAGAAGCATCCACACCTTCTCCAGCTTTTGAAGCAGAACCATCTACTCTATCTTCTCCTCCCACTCTTTCCTGGACAGAGAAATTAAGGCTTGCCCTTCCCATGGACAAAATTTTTCCACCTTACAAACCTCCATCATCTCCCACTCCAGCTGAGCGGAAACAAGCTCAACTTCTGCTTGCGGTTTTTTCTCACTTGCCCTTCAATGTTCTTGAGGATGACATCCCTCTCAAGAACTTTCGATGGGCTTGTGATATTCTGACTAAGGGCCATGTCCTTAATCCCATTGCCCAAGCAGAACTTCATATGTTCTTGAACCAACTTCCAGTACTCCTCCACTGGCATCAGAATTCCAAGGTCACCATCCAATCTCTAGATCAACTTTCATCTCTCCGAATTCATGCCCAGTATGAAGCAGAAAACTTCATCGAAGATTTCGATGACTTCAAAAATAAAGATTCTGCGTATTGGGATGATTTGGTTATAGATGAATTGGAACAAAATTTGAGGGAAGAGGCTTTCGAGACAAAGGCTGAGGAGCTCTACTATGAAGTGAGAGCACATCAACTTATGCAGCCAACATTAGAGGAGATAGAAGACATAATAAAGAAAGAACAAACGTTCATTGATCATTGTTGGACAAAGTTTCATGATCTTGTTGTTTATTCCATTCCTTATTTTTATGAACTTGAATTTGTACCCAAATAGGGTTACTTAATGTAATTGTCTTGGCTTTAATACAAACAAAGTCTTTCTATATTTGACATTGTCTGCCTCTGTTTCCTTTTGTCTTTAAAAGCCAATTTTATAGCTTCGAATTGAACAATCTCACCCTTCGAATCTGTACTCAATTGTTTAATGAAACGCTGAAAGAACCAACATGTCTTTTTCCAATTTATGGAGTATAATTGACAATTCTGGCTGATATCATCTGGAATTAATGCTTTGAATTTTAACAACATTACTCCTCAAAACTAACTATAACCAATATATATGGTCATGGTTAATATAGCCAATCAATTTCAAACTGACTATTTTGCTTCGAAGGGTAATCCATACTGTTTTTGGTTCAAAAAGCAATTTCTTCTTGTATATATAAAAACCAACAATTGGTTTTAATGCTTCGATCAGTGCTCATCCTTAAAGGATCCAAGGAGTTGCTTCAAAGGTCGTTACTTCGATTAATAACCTTCAAACAGGTCTTTAAACCCTTTGAAGTGGACCAATATTCGAGCATTCTAGCAATTTTAAGCATGTAGTACGCTTCGAAGCCGACTTATGTATTTCGAAGCCGTTGTTATTTGATTTTTTGGCGCCAAAATCTCATTTCGAAGCCAAATATCTTGCTTCGAAGCTGGCGTCAATATCCGGAATGTGCTTTTTCCCTCCAAAACTATCAATATTGGAAGAGACTCCTCGTATTCCTACTTTAGTACTTAACGACTTATGCAATATATTTCCGGACACAAAAGCTTTTCTTTAAAACCCTTTTTGCTTCGTGTTTCTGAAGTCACTTGCTCTTTTAACATTCAAACCCTCATATCTTTCACTTCTCTTTACTTCCCCCTTTCCTTTTCGAACATCGTACCATCCATGGCTTCTTCTTCACCAGAAGTTCCAATCATAGAACGTGTGAGCTCATCCGTAGCCTTGAAAAGGCTCATTGATGTGGAGTGCGAGAAGTACAGGCTGGGGGAAAAGCGCCATTGATGGGCGTGTCTTTGTCCCTCGCCGTCATGAGCGACAAGACTACGTGCTTGGGCCAATCTTCAAGGAGATCCCTATTGAGCTCCCAGCTCTGTACCTCCTCGCCTGGAAAACCAATGTCTCCTATATGAAGGTGGTCTTGATTGGAGGAGCTGGAGAATCAATCGCCCCCACCGATGTTGGCCCACAATGAGACCGGAGTGGCAAGAGTGGTATGATCGGGTCATTCATCCCTGCGAGGACACTGGACCTTCAAGAGCTCTGCCTTCTCGATGCTCTTCGACTATCTAGGGTAACACATCACAGAGGACCCTTTCTTAGTCCCTGCTGCTTTATGCTTTTGGAACCTTATCTTCAATTTCTTTCAATTTAAATGTGGAATGATGGCTCCTACTGTTCTTGATATTTGCCATCTACTAGGAGTATCCCCCATTGGTACCATTATTACACCAGACTTCCCTGATTTAACAGTCTCTTTCTCCTCCCTCCCCTCTCTAACTTATCTTACAGCGATTGTTAAAGCTGAAAATAAAAAGAGGGCCCAGTAACCGATAGAGAGTTCTTTTCCTTCTTGTTATACTGGCTTTGCAAATTCCTCTTCTGCACCTCTTCACAAAGAATTATGCCTGAATTTGCTCCACTTGCCAAAGCCTTTGTTTTGCAAAAAAGAGTAGCCTTAGCCCCATATATTCTAGGTCATGTATACAGAGTTTGTTCCCTTTTTTGTGAGAAGCCCTTAGATGCTAATCAAGGGGGGCCATTCTGGATCCTTCAGCTTTGGCTTTTTGCCTATTTCACTGAACTACAATCCAAATGCCTTAAATTTTCTGGGTTACATTCTCTTACCCATGGCATAAGGCTAGCCAATGCTTCCCTATATCCTTCTCTTTTTTGCCTTTTATTTCTCTTTCTTCCATCAACTACCTGCCGAACTTCCTATTCACCGCTTCCGTCCTTTCGAGACCAACATAGGTCCACCTTGGTTGAGTCACTTTTTGAGTGACAGGCTCTGTGCTTCGCCTATTCATAAAGATATATGGGCCCCCTTCTGCTTCCTAGGGAGCTGTTTATTGGGACTACAAACCCCAGGGCTTATAAATGTATAGCTGAACCTTATTGTCCTGTTCAATTTGCTAGACAATTTGGTTTCACACAAGGGGTCCCAATACCTCTCTGCAGCAACACCAACCTGAGCCTTACCAGAAGAGATCTGAAAGTTAGGAAATCAAGGCTGGAGGAGGCAACTTTCAAATTCATGGATGACTTGGCTAATTTGAATACACTCCTTTCATTCCTGCGGGAACTGTATTGAAGAGATACCACAGTGGTGGGAAAGTAATATGGAATTCTATTTAGCCATTTCACCTAAAAACCTATTGGAGGTATTAGATGTGTCCAAGCCCAAAGGAGCTGAAACTGTCCCTTCCTCTACTGTGCCTCCTACAGCTCAGTCCATCCCTGCTACCTCAACTCCTTCGAAAGCCACTCGGGCTGCTTCAAGAAAAGGTATATACTTTCAACTTCTCTTTTTCCTTTTGAATCTCTTGTTTGTTTCCTTTAGACTTATGTTCTTTGGTGCAGGGTCCCCGCAAGAAGAATCTCCTAAGAGAGCTGAGACTTCAGCTATTCTCAAAAAGGAACAGCAACAGAAACAAAAAAGGAAGCTGATCCTCCCCTCTGAGGAATCTGAAACTTTGGGAGAAGAAGCAGTCGAACAAGAGCAAGAAGTGCCCTTACAAAGAACAAAGAGACAAAAGGTGGCTACCTCTCCTTCTGATACCTTTGAGCATCCTTCTCTCGAGGCAGACATTATAGTAATGGAGAAAGAACTAACCTCAGAAAAATCTGAACCCCAAATTGATAAGAGGGAGATTGAAAAGGAACCAGTAGTATCCCCACCAAGGAGGAAGAGGAGAAGAAAGATTACTGTCTCTCCTTCTGACTTTGCTGAGGACTCTGATTCCGAAACAATCGCCCAAGCAATAGAAAGGAGGAGGAAGGTGACTGTTTCAACTGCTGTCTTGGTTGAGGATCCCATTCACGAAGCAGTTACCAAGACAGTAGAGCAGGAACATCCCAAGGCAATAATTGTCTTTGAAAGGGCCGAGAAGAAACGGCAGCAACAATTTTTGAGAGATGAAGCTGCTGCTGCTGATGCATTACAGAGAGAAGCTGCACGAAGACAACAAACTATCGAGCATTATCCCCTTCGCAGTTCTCCCATTAGTGCCAACACTTCTTAAACAAGTAATTTCTTTCGTATTTCTACTTCTACTGTTTTCCCTTCGTCAGCCTTTGTATTGAAGTTTGACATTGCTCTACATTTCTTTTTCTTCTTTGCAGCAACAATTATCTTCCCCATGAGGCCTATTCCAGTTGAAGTTGAAGTTGACCAGATGCAACAAGTGAAAACCATCCAAATCATGCTCCCACTCTCCAAGCCCACATTCGACACACCTTCTTTGAGTCCAAGCATCCCTGTATCTCTTTTCCTTGGCTTAGAGCCGTATCTCCCTTTTTTGACTTTTGATCTGCCTCAGTTTACCTCTTCTTCGAGCCTTGCTCTTCCTCCCTCCTTCTCAGAAATTCCAATTGCTGCTCCATTCCCAGTGGCAGTTGATTCTTCCACAGAGGGTGCTGGTAATTCTCCAATTCATGGTTCATTACCTGTGCCTACTTCCAGCCCCTCTTCACTTGATTCGTTGGCGGCAAAAACCATAGAGGCTGCCAAAGATGTTCCTTCTATTTCTCCCATCCCCATGCAGTCTCTGGTGTCCTCCGCCACAGCACTCTCTATGTCCTTCATGTCCAGGGATGAGGTAGACATCTTCGAGGGAAGACTAGCTAGTCTTTTCGATATACCTTCTACCTCTCCAACATTTAGCGCTGAAGCTGAACCATTAATTTTGGCTGACTCCTTACTGGAAATTTTTGAGTCTTCCTTCCTCCAGCAGCAAGCCGTCTACACCTTTAATAGATCTGGACATATGCCTGGAACTGCTGACTTCTTTCTCGAGAATCCCCTTCGAAGCTCTACAAAGGCCTATCATCAGGAATGGGTTCCTTCAATGCTGTAACATTGCTGAGCAGTCTGGCATGAATGTCTCACGTCATCTATCCCAGGCTGCAGCTACTATTGATTTTTATCTCAACATTTGCCATGCTGCTAAGACTGCAGATGAGAGACTGGTGTAGACGTCCCCCGAACGCCCCGGGAGGGTTAGGTCCCGTTCTGTTCATATTGGGGTCACTACAGTTCAAGGACTCAAATGTCACGGTTCTTAATCTTGAACCAAAGAGTCCAAATCCGGCAAATCGTTTTGAGAAAACAGATTTTTGAAAGAAGTGCCAAACATGGACTGCTTTGCCAGATAACAGAGTCGCCACCTAAATATTTTTAAAATGGGAAATTTAGGAAACCCTGACTCGGTGCCAAAGGCCACGTGTCCGTCATCACCAAAGTTGGCTCGGGAACTTGGGTACGGTTGGGGAAGGTCACATCGTGAGCACCCCCTCTCGCCCGGTCAAAGACCGGCCTCTACTAACCATGATATCTGTTTTTGAAAACTTTGTGAGTTCTTATTCCGGTTATTAGCCTAGGTTACTATGTGATGCTCGCAGCATACAAGTATAGACTGGGTCGCCTGAATTGGAACAAAACATTTGAAAATGGTTTGATGGTGCTACCCGCAGGTAGGCTAAAAACGCGGATTTGCCACCCTCAGGTGGGCTTAGAAAACATGATTGATGAATTGTTCCAATTCAGATAACTCAACCTCCACCCACAGGCATTCAAGGCAGTTATATCACATAAGCACATAGCCTCATGGTAAGCATGCTATTCATGGCAACACTCACACGCATGCAAGGATGCTAAAGCATAACAACTCACCTAGTACTCCAAGCCAAAACAGGAAACTAATTAGAAATCATGCATGATCCTAATTTATACAGAAATGCCTAATGCAGCGCATGCAATAATGCAACTATAGCAGGCTCGGCTATTCTAAATGGCATATGAAATGCTACAGCTAACATGTATTCAATTTGGAATTGAAATACAAATGCAGTTTGTATGATGCGCCGAGCCCGGTGCGTGCAAAACAGATGAATGATGCAAACATGCTGTCATACTGTATGCTAATTGAAATATGCCCTATATCTAACCATCGTAAGCGGGTAAATAAAAGGGAAGAAAGACGTGGGGTTGGAAGACATACATCACACTCACCCACACTTATTATAGTTTTGCCCTCGCGCAGAGGGTCCGAATAAATAATACAGTCCGAATGTCCGAATAAATATACAGATTTTCTAAGTATTTAAACAATTAAACTAGAAAGCGGTAAACTGGCGTGCAAGCCAGGGGCTGCCTTGCTTCGTTCCGGATAATGGAGTGATGTATGCTGGGCTGCCTTTGCGCGGAAATCCACTGGGATGCCCGATTCAGCCTCTGTTCGCAGTGTTTCTTGAAATGCGTGCCAAGCTCTGAAAAGCTGTTGATTCCTGATTTTGCTGCAACAGAGAGCAGGAAAGGGCACAGCAATGTATTTCACAAATATATGCATGCCTCGATCCTCGTGCCACCAATCACGCATACCGATGCATGATGGCCGAGGAATCGGATTGCACAACTCACTATAGAATGAATGCATGAATGCTACAATGAAAACCTAACTCCATCATGGGTAATCCGGAGCGTCGGTGACTGGGGAATTGAGACCCGTTCCGTCACTCGGAGTACAGAACGTGCCTCGTTTCCCGTGCCCGAGCTAATTCCTATCCCGAACACGATGCAATATGCATGATATGCATGAAATGCGACTAATATACAGTTCTAGCATGCACAATGCTAATGAAAATGAGATGAAAATGAGACGCCTCGAAAAGCGTGCATGCGGGCACGCAAACCGAGGCGATGGCATGAAATGCAAATCGGATAAAACAGAAGCGCCTCGAAATGCGTGCACACGGGCACGCAAACCAAGGCGATGATGTGAAATGCAAATCGGATAAAACCGAAGAGCCTCGAAATGCGTGCCCACGGGCACGCACACCGAGGCGATGATGTGAAGTGAGAAATTGGATAAAACTGAAGTGCCTCGAAATGTGTGCTCACAGGCACGCATACCGAGGCGATGATAAAATGAGGAATCGGATAAAACCGAAGTGCCTCGAAATGTGTGCCCACAGGCACGCATACCGAGGCGATGATAAAATGAGAATCGGATAAAACCGAAGTGCCTCGAAGCGATGATAAAATGAGAATCGGATAAAACCGAAGTGCCTCGAAATGTGTGCCCACAGGCACGCATACCGAGGCGATGATAAAATGAGGAATCGGATAAAACCGAAGTGCCTCGGAATGTGTGCCCACAGGCGCGCACACCGAGGCGATGACATACAGGCATGAAAAATGCAGATTGGGCTTACACTAACATAAGAGGGCCTCAGCCGCGCTCACATAAGATGCCGGTGGCGAAAACGGAGTGCCTCGAAGTTCGTGCCCGACGGGCACGCAAACCGAGGCAATGCAATAAGGCATGAATGACATGGGAAATGATATGCAAACATGCAAAACAAATTCCAGCAACTAAATGAAGGGAAAACAGCCCCAAAATAGTAATGAAAATGCACCCGATGCCCAGAATGCTCCCGAAATGTGATTCTAAGTACCCGAAATGGCCTATAGCCATGCGAAACATGCACAAAATGATCATGACATGCAAACCAGTAGCAAGGAAGCCCCAAATATGGCATTTTTTTAGTACAAAGCAAAGCTAAATTATGATCACAAGCATGGCAACAATAGCTTGCAAAAATACGGAAAAAGAGAGGAATTACAAAGCAAGTGGCATCTACAGTGCTTAAACCCAAAAACTCAGTTTTACAACATTAGAGAGGAACTAAAAATATGCATTTTTACAGAAGATGACAACCTCTAATTCAGTGTGTAGATATGCTCAAAATGGCATGCAAAAATGAGCCAATAAGGGGCTACAACATGAGGTACCATAGGCAAGCATCAAACAACTTTAAATATTTAACAAAAGATGAAGAATAGACAATTCTAAGACACTTTATAAGCCTGATGAAGACTCAAATCAGTGGCTAAGCAAGCCTAAACAAACATGCAATTTTACGGTAAATTGAAGGATTACAAAGCAAGTACCAAAACCAGTCATCAAATGGACTAAGACCCTTAACAAAGAATGAATAATGGACCAAAATAAGGCACTCTATAAGCCTGATGAAGGCTGAAATCCGAAGCATGGTGAGCTTAAAAATGCATGCAAAATGGGAGTGGAACAAGAATTCAAAGCAAGTGATATGTAGAGCAAGAAAACCAGGTTGAGCCCTTCTTCAATATTGAAGAGGGGCTCAAAATAAGCACAATCACAGTATATTAAAAGTTCCAACTCAGATCACAAATAGGCCAAAATAATCATGCAATTTTACGGTAAAATGGAAGGATTTCAAAGGAAGTGCATGCTAGAGTCACCAAACATGATGGAGCCCTTCTTAAATGTTGAAGAGGGACTCAAAATTGGCCCACTCACAGTTTATGTCATGCTCAAAATCAGATTACTCAAAAGCCAAATAAAGCATGCAATTTTATGGCCTAAAGAGTAGTATTGAAGCAAGTGTATCATGGAGACACAAAACAGGGTTGAGCCCTTCTACAATGTTGTAGAGGGGCTCAAAATGAGCACAAAACCAGTATGGGTCGGAGCTCAAAAACCAAAAGGAAACAAGGTAAAAATAGGAAGCAAGAAAATGGTAGAAAAAGGGAAATTGGACCTTACCCTTGAAGACAAGTCTTTCTTTGCTTCTTGGCTTGAATTTGTTGATCCTTGGCCACTGGAAATCACCCCCTTGCTGCTGAAATGGAGTTGGTGATAGTGGTGCTAGGGGTTGGTGAAGGATTGGCCTAGGAAGCTTGAAGAGTTTTGAGGGTTTTGGCTATGGAGATGGAGGATTTGGAAGATGATCTCTTGAGATGAAATTTTCCAACCCTAGCAAAGGAGGAGTTGGGCCCTTTAAATAGGCAAGAAAGGGGGTGTAAAAGGGGAGGGAATGCATCCAAGTTTTCCCTCCCAAAATATCCCCGGGATGCCCGGGATATTTTGAAAAATATCCGGACAGCTGGAAAGAGCTGGAAAGCAGAAAGCTGGCCGGCCAGGTAAATTTCTGGGAGGTGGCCGGCCGGCCACCCCACCTGGTCGGCCAGCCACTCACCCTGGCCGGCCGGCCATGCCCAAAAATGACCTAAAAAAATGCTGGCCGACCACTATACAAAGGTGTCCTCCCAGATGTGTAGAACAAGGTTCCATGGTCGGAATGTGGCAACACTGAAGCAGGAGTCACAACATTGCATCTGAAGGAGAGGTCCAAAAATGAAATTCACCATTGCTGGCCGACCATCACTTCTTAGGGTCCTCCCATGTGCCCTCATCACAGATATGTAGCTTTGGTTGGAAGAAAATGGGCCTAGGGTGTTCAACATTGGCCCGGAAGTGAGCAAAACGGGCGCCGGAGGAGCGAAATTGGTTATCTGGGATAATTGCTGGCCTCCTACCCTCCAGTGATCTTCCTAATGCTGAAACAGAGGTACCTGCCAAAATTGAACAAAAACTAATGAGAAATGAACGCTCGGGGGCCAAACCGCGAGGTTCGGGGCCCGAAAACCGGCTATAAGCACCGAAAGTGGCATACGGCCACGAAGTGGGTATCTGCGACCCCAGGGTGCCTTGGAATAATAAAACAGAGGTACTAGCCAAGAACCGGAGAAATCGGAGATGGTTGGGCGGTCCCGAGCCGAGGCACACGGCCTGACGGCCCCGAAAACCGGGAACCGGGCTCCGAAATGGGCAAAATGGCCTACGGCCACGAAAAGTAGCGCACGGCCACCGAGAGATAGTCTACAGGACTACTCCCTTCCCTCAGGAAAGAAAACAGAGAAAACCGAGTCTGGTTCGCAAACCGAGACAAGGCACAGAAGAGGATTCGGAAGTCCGGAGGCAGGGCGCACGGCCGCGACTCTGAAACTTCTGAACGAGCACGATATGCAACACCACCGAGCGCTCAATCGGTGACGTCTGAGTCTTAAGGTCGGTCAAAAATGGGGTGTCTACAACTGGCTAGGGACCAGAGTTTTGTTTCCCATGTGCACACCGAGGTATCAACACTGAAGGAACAACACTCCTCTGCCTCTCACTTTCGAGTCCAACTGCTGGAGAAGAAAGCTCAGCTTGAAGAGGAGCTAGCCGCAGTAAACCAAGCCTTGGTTAGAACTGATACCAAATTGCACATCACCAACCAAGAGCTGGCTGATCGAAAAGAAGACATGGCTGCAGCTATCCAATTATTCCCATCACTTAGTAATAGGAAATCCACTATACAAAAACAATTGAGACATTGTAATGATTTTTGGGCCAATCTGTGGCACAATGTATTTAATTCTTTATAAAAGAACAAATTTTGTCTATCATTTGAGCAGTCTTATGCTTTTGTGCTTAATGTTTACTTTACTCCTTGTGTTTCCCAAATGGTTGGAAAATAAGGCTTTAAATATCTGCCATTAATCTTTTTGGGATGTACATACCCATTCAAATTTCTCAAATGGTATGCTCCAAAGGGCAGAACTCTATGAATTTGATATGGTCCTTCCCAGTTAGGTGACCATTTGCCAAACTTATGGCTTTTAATTCCTATTGGGAGTATTGTCTTCCATACCAAATCACCTTCATCAAAGCCAATGTGTTTGACCCTCTTGTTGTAACTCTTAGCTGCTTTCTTCTTTTGGAAAAGGATGCTATTTAATGCCAATATTCTGGCTTCATCTATGCCCTCTAACTCCAAGCACATACTTTGATGGTATTGCGCAGGATCTAACTGATCTTGACATCTTACCCTCAAGGATTTAACATTAATTTCCACAGGTAGAACTGCATCATGCCCATATACTAAGGCATAAGGAGTAACTCCTGTGCTTGACCTTGGGGAAGTTTTGTAAGCCCACAAAACATCCAACAGAAGGTTATGCCAATCCCTAGGATTATCCTCCACAACCTTTTGTATACCTTTTTTCAAGGATTTATTGGATGATTCAGCTTGACCATTGGCTTGTGCATAATAGGGTGTGGAATTAACAAGGCTAATTCCAAATTCTGCCACAAAGGACTTCACCATTTTCCCATCGAACACAGTCCCATTATCTACAGTAATGGTTTGTGGGATGCCAAATCTATGGATCAAGTCTTTAATGAACCCAATGACCTCTGTTTGGTCTACAGCCTTATATGGTTTGGCTTCGACCCACTTAGTGAAGTAGTCAGTGGCCACTAGAATGAAACAATGATGTTTCGAAGAAGGTGGATGTATTTTTCCCATCATATCCATGGCCCACTCTCTGAATGGCCAAGGTTTCACTACTGCATATAGGTTAGTTATGGGCACATGCCTTATTGTACCATGCTTTTGACATGCCTGGCAACCCTTTGCATATTTTATGCAGTCTTTAAGGATAGTTGGCCAATAATAGGAATGTCTTCGAAGCAACCATCTCATCTTCACACCAGGTTGATGAGCACCACAAATGCCTTCATGAACCTCAGCCATAGCTGTTAATGCTTCTTTTGGGCCTAAACATTCCAGCAATAAGCCATCTCCCCCCCTTTTATAGAGAGCATTACCATAGACCATATATTGCATGGATTGCAATTTAATTCTTCTGCTGGCCTTCGAAGATGGACCAGCCAAATACTGCATTATTGGATGTCTCCAATCTTCTTCTTGTAAGTCATTATGATTGACTTCCAAGATCACATTCCTTTTATTCAAAGGTTGTATTAATCTCTGATATGTTGTTTGGCTTATGTCCCTTTGGGTATTATCCCTTCTCTTGAAGTTCGAAGCTTTTTGAGCCACATCGTTAGCTCTATTATTCAAGAATCTTGGAACATGAGTTACATTTGCTATTTGAAACTGAGAAAGCAGATGTAATGCAACAATATAATATGATAGGATGCTTATGCTTTGACACTTGAAAATCCCTTTTACTTGGTTAACCACCAATTGAGAGTCCCCAAATATGTCAATTGCATGTACTTGTAATCCAATGAGGATTTCTAGCCCTACTATCAAGGCTTCATATTCGGCCTGATTATTGGAACAAGTGGCTTCATCCACTCTGAAACCATGTGTGGTTTCTACTCCTTGTGGAGATTTAATTACAACACCAATTCCAACTAAACCATTGGCTTTAGATCCATCAAACCACATCTGCCATGGCTCAACATTAGCCATACCAAGCTCCATTATCTCTTGGCTTTCTGTTTGAGATGGATGATCTGCCAGAAAATTGGCTAAAACTTGCCCTTTCACTGCTCTTTGAGGGACATATTCTAAATGAAATTCCGATAAGGCTAGTATCCACTTGCCAATTCTTCCCCTCAACATAGGCCTAGATAACATGTATTTAACCAAATCTGTGGTTGCAATTACCAAGACAGTTGTAGGCAAAAGATAATATCTTAATTTCATTGCAGCAAAATACAAAGCAAGACACAGCTTTTCAACAGCTGAATATTTACATTCACAAGGATTTAAAAACCTACTAAGGTAATAAATAGCTTGCTCTTTGCCTTCTTCATTGTCTTGGGCTAAGAAAGCCCCCAACGAATCTTCTGCTGCAGCTATGTACAACTTCAAAGGCTTGTTCCCCTTTGGTGGCATCAGCACTGGATGGTTGGCCAAGTAGGCTTTGATATCTTCGAAAGCACTTTGATGCTCTGCTGTCCACACAAACTCTTCTTCATCTTTCAGCCTTAACAAGGAAGAAAATACTTTAGTTTTCCCTGCAGTGTTAGAAATGAACCTTCGAAGAAAGTTAACCTGCCCCAAGAACCTTTGTAATTCTTTCTTACTTGATGGAGGCCTAGCTTCAATGATGGCTTTAGCTTTATTCTGATCAATCTGTATTCCTTTCTTGTGCACTACATAACCCAAGAAATTTCCAGATGATACACCAAAAGCACACTTAAGAGGATTAAGTTTTAACTTGAACTTCCTCATTCTTTCGAAAGCTGCTTCTAAATGAAACAAATGCTCCTCCATGGACTGAGATTTCACTACAATGTCATCAATGTAACATTCTAGATACCCTCCAATGAGATCATGAAAGATAGTGTTCATAGCCCTGATATGTAGCCCCAGCATTCTTCAGACCAAATGGCATTTTAACCCATTCGAAGGTGCCAATATTTCCAGGACATCTGAATGCTGTTTTGTGGATATCTTCCTCTGCAATGCATATTTGGTTATAACCAGAGTGGCCATCCATCATCGATAAAACTTGATGTCCTGCTGAACTGTCTACCAGCAGATCCACTATAGGCATAGGGTACTCATCTTTAGGAGTTGCTAGGTTTAAGTTTCTGAAATCGATGCATACCCTCATTTTGCCATTTTTCTTAACTACAGGCACAATATTAGATAGCCATTCAACATACCTGGCTGTCCTAATAAAGTCTGCCTTGAGTAGTCTAAGAATTTCTTCCTTGACCTTCTGAATTACTTCTGGACTCATCCTTCTTGGTTTCTGCTTGTATGGCTTGAAATTGGGCTTCATAGGGAGCCTATGTTCCACCAATGATCTATCCAATCCTGGTAGTTCATTATAAGACCATGCAAAGCAATCTTTGTATTTCTTTAGAACAACCAATAACTGGTCTCTATCCAGAACATTCAAGCAAGTACTTATATAGGTGGGCTGCTGCACAGAACCCTCCCCTAAATTCACTTCTTCTAAGGGGTCTTGCGTCTGAGAGCTTATCGAAGCTTCTTCTTTGGTTTCTTCAACCTTCGAAGCAAGCTTTTCGCCTTATTCTGCTCCTAGGTTCTTTAATTCGACATCTCTGCCCTCTTCCTCATAGACAAAATCTGTCCATAAGGCATCTTCTTCCTGTATCTCCTGGACTTTTGTTTCAATGTCCAATGCACAGTATTTCCCAAGGGTCAAACTTCTGACCTGTTGCTGTTCTTGTTTACAGCCAATTATCATGGCCTCTCTCTCTTGCTTCTGTACTTTCTGGACTATTGCTTTTACGTCCAATGATGAGAATTTAATCAAAGCCAAGGACTTGGCTTCTCGTTCTTCACTTCTTTGCCTATAACCAGGCATCATTGTCATCTTTCACGATAACCTCTTCATCAGCACTTTCTTGGACTAAGTGCTTCAGGTGTGTTACTTCCTCATCAGCCGTCACTTCGGCTGAGCCATCAGCTTTCCTCAGTATACTGAGTGGTGTCACTCCCTCAATATACAATTTGGCCTCTGCAAAGTCTGCACAGGCTATGAAGGGTTGGGGATCTGCATCAATCTCCTCTGTTTCTCCATTGCCCAGGGCCATCATGATCTTCTGATGCAAAGAGAAAGGGACACATTTGTTGGTGTGGATCCAATCTCTCCCAAGTAAGGCATTATATTTAGCATTGCTGTCGATGACGAAGAAAGCTGTCATACAATCCCTGGTCCCCACACTCAAATTAATAGGCAGAATCCCTTAAGCCATCTGCTTATCTCCAGCAAAGCCAGCAATGGTTGTGCTGGTTGGGATCAACCTGGGATTCTTCTTCCCTAGTTTCTTCAAAGAAGATTTCGGTAATAAGTTTACCGCTGCCCCATTGTCTATTAGGACTCGTTTAGCTGTATCCCATCAAAGAAAGCCTTGATGTACAAAGGCTTGACATGTTGGGTCATGGAGTTTGAGGGGTATTCAAAAGGATATGAGAGGTTGATGCTCACCTTTTCCTCGCTTTCATACTCAGTTTCCATTGGAGTAGCCATTTCAGGAGCATCCTGTACCATACTCACTTGTGACTCCTCGCTAGAGACAGGAATTGGATCCATGTCTTGGTCACCCTGATCCTCATTTTCAGCCTGGAATTCATGAGGTAGTATGTGTACCATGTTGACTGATATAGGGGGAAATGAGCCAAACTGGATGGCTGGCTGTACCTTCTTTCCCTCTTGGCTACCTTGCTCAGTGTCTTCAGCAGCATCCTCCATGCTGCATTCTGGTATTTCATTGATAACTGATCCCTTCGAAGGATCCTTCTCAACTGGTTCTTCAGTCAAAAATGTTTGTTCAGCCATGAAGGCTTCGAACATTTCTTCTTCTGCTATTTCCTTCTTTTGGCTCATGCCAATCTCTTCTTCCGTTTCACTATCACTTTCCATCAGAGCCTTCTCCAGCCCTGCCAAACTAGACTTCTCCCTGGCCCTTAATTCAGAATGAACTTGGGCCAATTATTCTTTGCTACAAACCACTTTACTTTGTAAAGTCGGTTTTGGAGCATGGTCTGACTTCGAAGTTTTCTTTCCTTCTGTCTTGTCCTGTGAAGAACTTTCTCCACTTTCTTTCAGATCTTGCTGGTACTGGGTGTACCTACGCTGAATCTTCCTCCTTTGTGATCTGGAAATAACTGGAACCATATTTGGTTCATTTGTCTTTGGGTGTTTCAACAATACCCAGTTGTTCGGAGCCACCAAAGGAGGTTTGACCATCCTTCCTGTGATTCCAACATCTCTCCTGGCAAACAATTCCCTAGGTTTGTTGCATTACAAACCAATCTGGAACTCCAGTACCCAAGAGCTTACTGATTCAGATGTCGAATCACCCTTTTCCACCTTCAAAGCCATCTTCGAAACTGGCCGTGGAGGTAAATGCTTGGTTCTGATCGCATGCTTCGAGCTTGATTCTGGCCTTTGATGGAGGTGGCCATTTTCTGTTCTGTGTGAGGTTGGTCTGGGGGGCCAATCTCTGGCTTTAGTCCCATAACCTGAACTCCTCTCCAATCTTCTTTCGGAATGCCTGCTCTCCATTCTGTAGTAGTTAGGTGGCCTAGATTCATGCAAGGCCTTTTGCCTTTATCACGCATTCTGTCTACTGCAGGCTCAACCACTAATGGTCGCTGCCTATCACTAGCCGGATACGGCCTTTTTTGTAAGCATTGGTTGACTTAGGGCGTCTCTAAACATCCCTATAATATTGCTTCCCATCAATTGGAAGCCCCTTCAACCATTTTAGCTTAGTCTGCATCTGGGACACATCCTTTGCATTACAGCTGCTTCCAAGGAATCGTCATCCAGTACTTCTTCATCAGAGTGTTCCTTCTGATGTGAGAAGCCTTGTCCAACAACTGGCAGGTTTCTAGTCTCCTTCTTGGCAGCTGTCTGGTTGGCAATATGCATTTGCACATTGACCTCTTCCAATTCCTGCAAAGATAGATTCGAAAGTTTGGTACAACCACATTAGCCGCGCTTTCTCCAACTTCTGGAAACGGGTTACTGTCAATTCCCATGGCTTTCTCTGTTTTGGCTGGGAACTTCAGGCTTCCTTTCCGGATTTGCTCTTGGATCCTGTCTCGAAAAACAATGCAGTTTTTAGTCGAGTGAGACCAAGAATTATGCCATTTACAGTATACTTTTCCTTTAAGTTCATCAAGAGACGGCAGTTTTACCCCTTTTGGTAACTTAAGGAAATTGGCTGCAAGCAAATGATCAAAAATGTCATCTGTTTTTGTTAAATCGAAAGAATACTTTCTGTGAAAGTCTTTCTTTTTAAACTGCTGGTCGATGGTTGTATCCTTATGAATTAATGCTTCACAGATTACGGGTTCTTTGCCCACAATCTCTGCTGCATCAATCTCATAATTGGGATCTCTATAATATGTCTTATACGAAGCATTGTTTCGATCTTGTTCTTCTTCTAGTAATGCTTCATATCGAGACACCTTATAGGTTAGTTCGACCAAATCCCTGAATTCAGTTGAGTCAAACTTCTTTCGAAGCCTGAACTCTAAACCGTTTTGAGCCAATCTTACAAATTCTGGCTCTGGAAGGATGACTCTACATTTATTTCGAGCCCTTTTAAATCTGGCAATGAACTGAGTAGCCTTTTCTTCAGGCCTTTGACTCAATCTTGCCAAGTCTGCCATGGACACCTCTGGCTCCGATTGGAAGAATTGGGCATGAAATGCCTCTTCCATTTGTTGCCAAGTTTGAATGGAGTCAGGTGTAAGGTTGATATACCATACAAATGCTCCCCCAGTTAAAGAGTTTGGAAATAATCTCAGTTTTATGTAGTCATGATTAGTGAATTCACCACATTGAGCAGCGAATCTGGCAATATGTTCTACTGTTGATTGATTTCCAGTTCCATAGAATAGGGTAAAATCTGGTATTCTGAATCCTCTTGGGTATTCATGTACCCTATCTACCCACTCTGGGTATGGTTTTCTGTATACAGGAGTCTGGACCCCCCGAGCCATCGGTCCACACATCTCCCTAACAATATCAGCAATTTGGTCCCTAGGGACCATATTTTGGGCTTGCTGAACCACTACTGGAGGGACAAACACAGGATTTGGTGGACAAACTTGTGCCTGTGGTCCTCTTGGTCCAAAAGGTGGTATATTTGGGACTGGTTGCCCCTGTGGTGTAGGTTGCTGTTGAGGGTATGGGTAACCTCTCTGAGTCTGTCCTGCGAAAGGACCTGTGAAAGGTGCTGGAACAGGTATTGTGTCCTTCCATTTGTGGGAAAACCTTCCAACCCCCGGGTATAAATTCGAATAAGGGGTTATTATACCCCCTAGTGCCAGGTATGGCTTCGAACATGGGATTTGCCACCATTCTTATGTCAGTTTCTTGTACTTGGCCAGATCCACCACCTTGTGTGGCTTCACTGTTGAGTACTGAGGCATTTTGGCCTACTACAGGCCTTGAAATGGGTTCATACCAAGACTGAGGTGATGATCTTTCATGGTTTTGAGTACTAGTCTGACCACTAAATTGTCCATTAACTTGCATAGTGTAGACACCCCATTTTTGACCGACCTTAAGACTCAGACGTCACCGATTGAGCGCTCGGTGATGTTGCATATTGTGCTCGTTCAGAAGTCTCAGAGTCGCGGCCGTGCGCCCTGCCTCCGGACTTCCGAACTCTCTTCTGTGCCTTGTCTCGGTTTGCGAACCAGACTCGGTTTTCTCTGTTTTTCTTCCTGAGGGGAGGGAGAGGTCTAGCAGATCATCTCTCAGTGGCCGTGGGCTACTTTTCGTGGCCATAGGCCATTTTGCCCATTTCGGAGCCCGGTTCCCGGTTTTCGGAGCCGTCAGGCCGTGTGCCTCGGTTCGGGACCACCCAACCATCTCCGATTCCTCCGGTTTTTGGCATGCATTTCATTTACTCCCTTTTGAGGGACACTGGGGTCTTAGATACCCACTTCGTGGCCAAACACCACTTTCGGTGCTTAACGGCCGGTTTTCGGGCCCCGAACCTCGCGGTTTGGCCCCCGAGCTTTCGTTTTGCATCGATTTTTGTTCATTCTTAGCAGGTACCTCTGTTTTATCATAACGAGGGACACTAGGGTCTTAGATACCCACTTCGTGGCCGAATGCCACTTTCGGTGCTTAACGGCCGGTTTTCGGGCCCCGAACCTCGCGGTTTGGCCCCCGAGCATTCGTTTTGCATCGGTTTTTCTTCATTTTTGGCAGGTACCTTTGTTTTATCATCAGGAAGATCACTGGAGGGTGGGAGGCTAGTAATTGTCCAAGCAACCTGTTATGCTCTTCCGGCGCCCCCCGGCGCCCGTTTTTCTCACTTCCGGGCTAATGTTGACCACCCTAGGGCCATTTTCTTCGAGCCAAAACCACATATTTGTGATGTACACACATGGGAGGACCCCAAAAACACATGGCCGGCCAGTAATTCTCTTTGAACCTTTTGAACCCCTCTTTGAATTGGCCTATTCTCTCTCCTGTTTCAGAGTTGTCAAATTCCAACCACAAGGCCTTGTTGTACACACCTGGGAGGACACCATCATCTGGTGGCCGGCCATTAATTCAAGTGTCCATTTTTACCCCTTGGCCGGCCGGCTATGGGGGGTGGCCGGGCGGCCACCTGCAGAAAAAGCAGATGGCCGGCCATGCTCCTTGGGGGGTGTGTTTCACAGCTATACAGCTGTATCCCCCAAAAGATCTGATTTCGGGGGATATTTGTTTGCAAGGGAACTTGTTCCCTGAAGGCTACACACTTGCATACACTTTGGCTCATTGATTCTTGCATGCATACACTCCTCTCCCTCTCCCTCAAGACCTAGAACCTTTGGCTCAAGCATATCTCTCTTGATCTCTCTCAAATCCTCAAGTTTTGCTTCCATTTGTTCATCATCATCAAGCATCACCATCACCAATCCATTTCCAGCAGCAAGGAGGAGTTCTTAAGGGGCTTAGAAGCAACTTTCTTCAAGGAAAAGGGAGCCAAGAACTTGTCTTCAAGGGTAAGCCTCAAAATCCTCCTTTTACACCATTTTCTTGATTCCTTTCTTAACCCTACTTGCTCACTGTTTTGGGCTCCGACCAATACTAAAAGTGGTCCTCTTTTGAGCTATTCTTGATGTTTGGTCAAGGGCTCAACTCTGTTTGAGCCCTCCATCTTGCACTTCTTTCAATATCCTCTTATATGTCATTATTTTGCATTGAATATTTGGCCTATGTGTGATCTGAATTGGAGCATATCATAAACTGATCTTGTGCTTATTTTGAGCCCCTCTTAAACATTTAAGAGGGCTCAACCTTGTTTTCTTGCTCCATATGCAAGTTGCTTTGAATCCATGTTTTACCCTTGTTTTTGGCATGAAATATTTGGCCTATGAGTGATCTGTTTTCGAGCATAAGGTTAACTGTGAGTGGGCCTATTTTGAGCCCCTATTCAACATTGAAGAAGGACTCAACCCTGTTTGGCCTCTCTACCATGCACTTGCTTCATAATTTCTCATATTTACCGTAAACTTGCATGATTTGTTTGACCTACATTCAGTCTGTTTTGGAACATGCCATGAACTGTGAGTGAGTTTATTTTGTGTCCCTCTACAATATTGTAGAAGGGATAAACTTTGTTTGGGGTCTCCATGTTATACTTGCCTTTATATCTCTCTTTGACCCCATTTTGCATGCTTTTTTAAGCTTATCTAGCTTCTTTTTTCGGCCATCATCAGTACTGAAAATATCCATATTTTGATCTTCTTGACATATTTCATTGAGGGTCTTTGCTGGTTTGAGGAATGTTTGGGGTACTTCATGTTATAGCCTTATATATCCTCATTCTTGCATAGCATTTTTACCATGTTTGCATACTGATTTGGGGGATGTCATCTACTGTAAATGTGCATATTTTTAGTCCCTCATCAGTGTTGTAGAAGGGTACTTTTTAGTTTGAGCATCGTATACACCACTTGCTTCAATACCCCTCTCTTGGCTCGTATTTTTGCATGCTATTGTTGTCCTATCTATGCTCATTATTTCGCCATGTTTTGTACTGTGAAAAATGTTATTTTGGGGCTGCCTTGCTACTGTTTTGCATGTCATGTACCAATTATGCATGTTTAGTATGGCTATAGGCCATTCCAGGTGCTTATTATCGCATTTCGGGACCATTCCGGGCATTCGGTGTCATTTCCCCGCCTTTCGGGGCTGATTTGCATCATTTGTGAGTGCTGAAATTCCATTTGCATGTTTGCATATCATTTCCATGTCATTTTGCATTCCGTATGCATCGCCTCGGTTTGCGCGCCCGTGTGCACGCATTTCGAGGCACCCCATTTTCATCTTCGGCCTCTCATGTGAGTGTGGCCGAGGCTCACTCATGTTAGTATAAGTCCATTTCGCATTTTGTATGTCGTTTCATGCTTTAATCCATCGCCTCGGTTTGCGCGCCCGTGGGCACGCATTTCGAGGCACTCCTTTTTATCCGACGGCCTCCCGTATGAGAGTGGCTGAGGTCCTCTCATGATGGTATAAGTCCATTTTGCATTCTGTATGCCATTTTCGCATCATTGCATTCCGTATGCCATTTTCTCAGTTTGCATGCCCGCGGGCACGTACTTCGAGACATCTCATTTTAGCCTCATTACATATCATTTCCATGTCATTTTGCATTCCGTATGCATCACCTCGGTTTGCGCGCCC
>JAPPVO010003055.1:0-23773 GCA_030407325.1 Camellia japonica
AAAAAATGAACCCGTATGCCAAACTAGACAAGTCTAGTCTTGAACTCAACAAGAGCCCAGCTAGACCCTTTTTCAAATTAAAGTTGCTTGTAAATCAATTAGGACTTTAGAAAACTAGTAATAAGCCTCCGTTTGGGAAGTGAGTTGGTTTTTTGGCTTTTTGACTATTTTAGCCTGGGCTAAAAAGGTTGGTTTGGGAAGGACTTTTTCGCTATTTTGACTTTTTTTGTGAGAGAAGAGTGTAATGATTATGGGTTGGATGTGATGTTTTGTTTGTTGTGGCTAAGACCATCTCCAACGCTTCACCAAACCTTACATCAGATTTGAAATTTGGTGAAAAAGTCACTTTTTGCAGCTCCAATGGTTTCATCAAATTGGTATCAAAACGAGAATTCACTAAATTTTTCATCAAAGTGAGAACAGGGGGAAGATTTCACCAATTTACTGTGCGTGACCGTTGGGGGAGACCAACCGGTCAACCAACAGGTTGACCGGCCGGTTGACCAACCGGTCGACCGGTTCCCTTGCAAATAGGTTGGTTCAAACAGGTCAAAAGGTTCAAAGAGGTAAAAAAAAAATAAAAAATACACTAACCGGTCGACTGGCCGGTTGACCCACCGGTCGACCCCTACTTTGATGACAACCATTGGAGCAGTCTGTATCAAATTGAGAAAATGATCTTTTTTTTTACTTAGATTTGATAAAAAATTTAGTGAACCGTTAGAGATGCTCTAAAATAGCTTATTTTATCTTTTGTGGTTAAAATAGCCCCAAACCCCCTTGTACAAAAAATGAGGACTTTCTTAGTTCAACAATTCAACTTGTACCTTTTATTTGAATTTTGAATTTGTAAATAAATTTTAAAAAATAAAATAAAAGTTACAAATTCTGTCTCCTTTTTCTTTTATAAATTGAAGACGTAAACATAACAATTATTTGAGTGTATTAAACACATTATTTAAGCAGGAATAAAAAACAATAAATAAATAAATAAACAAAAAGAAACGAGCGTGGGGTGTACTTGAAGGAGGAAGAGCGTGGGTCTAACAGTACAGGAGGAGGATAGATTTGAGGCAGAGCTTTTGTAGATTTAAGATATCATCATGCTTGACATCATCCTCATCAACTTACCTTTTCAATAATTTTACTAACGGCACTGCTACGTAGCTCGAATATCACGGCTCGAATGGCTCAAAAATAATCTCTTACCGGTAAGAGATTATTTTTATAGACAAAAAAATAATCTCTTACCGGTAAGAGATTATTTTCGAGTCATTCGTGCCACACTTTTTCGAGCTACGAGGAATTTCCCTTTTACTAAAAACGTGAATTATAACCGTTGCCATAATTTTGAACTTGTATCATTTTATCTCTAAATTTTTAATCGTGAAATATTTAATTTTAAATTTTAAATTTTAAATCTTATTTTAAATAAAAATAATTGAAAATATTATTATTTAATTTTAAAAACAAATTTATTAACTTGATAAAATATAAATTAATTTGACAAAAATAAATATTAATTTTTTTTTAAAATTTTTAAAAATTATTTCTATCTACCAAAAATAAAATCAAGTAAAATTGATAAATCTTTTACACATTTATTTTTTTTACTAAATTAATTTTTATTATGTGTTTGAATAGTGATCATGTAATGAGTGATTGTTAAGTTTTTAATGCGTAATCGACATATTTAATATATAAGATGTTTTTAGTTTTGAATTTTTTGGTTTAATGAATTTATTTAATAATGATATCGAAATTATCGCCATATTTGACTTTTGAAAAAATAAAAACTAATTTAATAAAAAAAAAAAATACTCATTACATGATTATCATCCAAATACATAATAAAAACTAATTTTTTCAAATTAGTTTATATTTTATTAAATTGATGACTTTGTCTTGAAATTAAGTAATGATATCTTCAATTGTCCTTATTTGAAACAAGATTCAAAATTTAGAGTCAAATGTATCACAATTAAAAAGTCAGTGACCAAACTGACACTAGCCCCAAACTATAGGGACTATTACTGTAATTCGCTCTTACTAAAATTATTAAAATTAATTTGTGAATTATTATTATTTTTAGATGGAGTGAATTATTATTATTAAATAATAAAGTCAGAAACCAAACTAATACAATTATCAAATTATAAGAATTATTACAGTAATTCACACTTACTAAAATTATTAAAATTAATTTGTGAATTATTATTATTTTTAGATGGAGTGAATTATTATTATTATTATTATTATATTATTATTATTAAATAATAGCGAGAGAGGATGGTAGATTTCAAGAGTGGAAATCATTACTAAATATTTTTAGAATAGCAATATAAATAAATTATTTATTAGCTTATTTCTATTATATTACCTCTCTATTTTTTTTCACGTCTTTTAGTAAGTAAAAAAAATTAAAAAATAAATCATACCCAAAATAAGCCTAATATTTTATTAACTGCTTAATAATGGTGAGTCAGTATGTCTTAATTATAAAATTTTCGTTGTATGATTAATTTTAAGTACCACGTGCCCAATAACATAATGTTTTGAAATTATTGAATAATTACTCAACATAGAATATAGATAAATACAACAAATTAACATTTTAGATTCAAAAAAATTATGAACAAAATTAGTTTTGAGAATAAAATATATTAATTCTCAAAAGGCCACATCATATACACATATATATATATATATATAAGTAGTGTTTTTAATTTTCTTAGATGACACATTCTAAGAACTTATATTTTTTTTTAAAAAACTCACATCAATATGTATTTTTCATTTTCATATATAGTTCTACATAAATTCAAACCCAGTTTAAATTATATTAATTTTACTTATTTTATTTAGATTCTATTTGAGAAATACTTATTTTTCATAAATTCTTCATCGTAAATTTAGATAATCTACAAAGCCAATACAAATTTTATATGGACTTTATTTTAGAAATGCTTTTGTCACAAACCCCATTTAAGTTCTACATGAAATCTAACTACAAATTCTATATAGATTATACTTTGATTGTACAAAATCTTTCATATATCACTTTATATATCTGTTGACTTTTTGGCTTTCGAAGGTTATTTTTGTAATTGTGAGCGTGCCAGCAAGGATCAATCAGTCTTTACAGAAATTTAATTGCCAACCAATTATCAGACGATTTTGTTTTAGTTCTTTCAGCCTCAATGAAGAGGACTTTTACTGATGGCTTTGTTAGGAGAATTAAACAAACAATGGATAAATAAAGAGCAGTTGTAGTATTTCATTAAGCAAAATGAAAGACTTACAAAGATTTAAATCAGCCTTGTAGAGGTTTACAGCAACAATCTACTTGAAATCTACTCCTATGAATGAAATGCAGTGCAAGAATTTGAAATACAGAAATGTAAAGAATAAGAAATGTAAAACTGGAAAATAATGTAAATTAAAACTGGTTTTCTGGATCTGAGTCTGGAGGGCTTTTCTGGGGACTTCTTTGCTATTTATACTCCTTAAGGATGACCATCAAACTGCACTTTCAACCGTCGAATTGCTCCTCCATGATCGCTGATCATGTTGACTTATAGTTAGCTCCACTATGCCATCATTTGCAGTTAGGCTTCCCTCCTAATTTTGAATTTAAATGTGAGTAATCGTTGAAGCCACATCACTTTATATCTCTTTGTTGATCCAATACTATGCAGATCTAGTAAAACCAATACTGACTGCCACGTGTTCGATCATGATTGAAAACTTGAATAGTCTTCCTGTATTGCCCTTATCCTGCCACGCGTTGAATTGTAATTGGCTTATACAAAATATGTAGCCAACATTACCCCCCGCACTAATGTACCCAATACTTGGTAATATTAGTGGATCAAAGTCTTTTATCCATGTTTTAGAACGTGCATGGGCTTTATATTTTTAGAAACACAACCGTCATTCATTGATGATCATTTGCATTAACTCCTCTTTGATCCCTTAAACATGCCCACTATCTTAGTATTCAAAAAGTCTAATTCAATGGAGAAACAGACCTTTTCTTATCTCGATCAAGCATATGAAGAGTTGTTTGATAAAACCGTTCGTCCTCGAAAGAATCTTCATGCATTGATTAGCCACCTTTACCCACCTTCCTATATTCAAGTCATGGAAGCTTTCGCAAATTATCAACCTTTGGATTACGAACATACTGTCCACAATCCCTTGATTCAGAGGTTTGCAAATATGGATATGGGAAGCTCTTCTTCTAATTCACAATCTTCTGCATGGGATGAGGCCGTGGCTTCTTCTTCTTCTGGGGCTTCTGGTTGGAGAGGCTGGTCGGACTCTGAGACATGTGAGTTAAGGGAGCGAATTAACCATCACTTTGTTGAGTTCACTGATCCTTTAGAGTTCCCTTCCTATGCACGAAGCTCGGTGGTCTATCCTTACGTGCCCATCGATCGCCGATGTAGTTTAGAGGACAATCTACTTGTAGCATGGTACACATCATCCATGCCTACAAAAATAGTTCGAGTTACCCTTCGCCCAGAAGAGGCACAGGGGTATAACCCATCATTTTTAGCCAAGAAGGTGAAGCTTCATCCTTCTGACTGGTTTGATTTTTTAATGTCCCTCGGTTCCTTCCTTCCTTCGAAATGGAAGCCTCTATACCTCCTCCTCCGCAAAAACCTTCCTGGATAGAGAGATTGAAGCTTACCCTCTCTGCGGAGAAGGTTTTTCCTCCTTACAAGCCTCCACCTCCTCCTACTCCAGCTCAACAAAAGCAAGCCCAACTTCTGCTTGCGGCCTTTTCTCACTTGCCTTTCAATGTTCTTGAGGACGATGTTCCTCTCAAGAACCTTCGATGGGCTTGTGATATTCTGACTCGGGGTCATGTCCTCAACCCCATCGCCCAAGCAGAACTCCACATGTTTTTGGACCAACTCCCATTGCTTCTCCATTGGCACCGGACTTCTTTGGCCACCACCCAATCTTTGGACCAACTTTCATCCCTCCGAGTTCATACCCAGTACGAAGCAGAGAACCTCGTCGAGGAATACAATGATTTCAAGAATAAAGACTCTGCGTACTAGGATGACTTGGATATGGACGAGCTGGAACAAGGGCTAAAAGAGATGGCGTTTGAAATAAAGGTTGAAGAGCTCTTTTATCAAATGAGAGCACATCAACTTCAGCAACCAAGCTTGGAACAAATAGAGGATAGAATACAAAAAGAACAGAAATTTATTGACCATATCTGGACTAAATTCCATGATCTCGTTATTTATTCTATTCCTTACTTTTATGAACTGAAATTTGTACCCAAAGAGGAACTTTTAATGTAATTGCTTTTGTTTTAATACATCTAAGTCTTTTCTCTTTGCTTGGCATGGTTCGAATTTATCTCTGTTTGCCTTCATAAGCAAATTTAGGGCTTCGAACTAACCAATCTCATCCTTCGAATTTGGATTCAATTGTCTTAAATGAAACACTAGAAAAACCAACATGAACTTTTCCAATTTATGGAATACAGTTGACAACTTTTGCTGATTTCTGTTTTAGAATCAGTGCTTCGAATTTTGACAATCTTGCCCTCTAAAGCTTGTTTTAAACATATCCAACATATGGTCATATGGTTAGTACAATCAATTAGTTTTAAATTGACCACTCTCCGAACAACAGTCCATAAGTTCCAAAATATGGAAGCCCCTCTCAAGGGCTGCATTGTTAAATTCGAAAAAACAAACTCTCTTCTGTATATTGCCAAACCAACTATTGGTTTTGATATTTCGAACAACAATTTCCATTGCTTCGAAGGATTTATTCTTACTAAGAACCAGAAAACAGGCTCTTAATCCTTTGACGTAAACAAATATCAAAACATTCCTTCACCGCGAGGCATAGAATGTGCTTCGAAGTAAGCTTTCGACGTTTGAAGCCATTTGTCATTTCAATTTGGTGCCACAAATTGGCTTCGAAGCCAAAAAATTTATTATACTTCGAACAACAATTCCCATCCTTAAGGGATCTCAAGTTTTGCTTCGAAGGATACTACTCTCACTAAGAAACCTAAAACAGGTCATTAAACCCCTTCGAAGTAAACAAATAGTTGAACATTTTTACATCCTTAGGTATGGAATGTGCTTCGAAGCAGGCTTTCGACATTCGACGCTGCTTGTCCTTTCATTTTGGCGCTAAAACTGGCTTCGAAGCCAAATGTTTTATTTCGAAGCTGCCATCAACATCTGGGATGTGTTTTTCCCTCCAAAAGTATCAATATTGAAGGAAACTCTTTGTATCTGTACTTTTAGTACTTCTCTACAAATTACACGATATATTTTCCACACACAAAGGTTTTTAGAACCCTTTTACTTCGTATTCTGAAATCACTTGTTTGTTCAACACACAAACCCTTCCCTTCTATTAACCCTCTTTTCCTTGCTACTTGCCACCAATGGATTCTTCTTCGCTGAAAGTTCCAACTGATGATCGTATAAGCCCAACAATGGCTTTGAAGAGATGTATTGAGGAAGAGATCGCCAAACTTACAGTTGATGGGTCAAGCGCCATAGACTCGCCATAGCGATAAACAAGAATACATCCTAGGTCCCATCTTTCGAGAAGCTCCTGCTCAACTTCCAGCTTTATACCCTCGCTTGGAGGACCACTTTCTTCTCTATGAAGGGGGGCTCGACTGGGGGAATTGGAGAATGACCCATCCTCACCGTTGCTAGCTGACATTGAGAGCTGAGTGGGAGGAATGGTATGACAGAGTTGTGCCTGCAAGAGAAGATGACCTGCAAGAGCTCTTGGATGACCTTTTTTTGATTCCTGTTGCTCTTTACTTTTGGAACATGGCTTTTAATTTTTTTCAGTTTCGGTGTAGCATGATGGCCCCCATCATTCTTGATATATGCCATCTCCTAGGGCTTTCACCCCTTGGTACTCCTTTTACACCCAGCTACCCAGACCTTTCTGTTAAGTTTTCCCTTCCACCTTTAAATTCCTCCTATAGTGACTTTGTAAAGGCTGAAAACAAAAGGGTAGGCCCCGTGAGAGATAGAGAACTCTTTTCCTTTATTTTATACTGGTTGTGTAAATTTCTCTTTTGTACATCATCTCAACGGATTATGCCTGAATTCGCTCCACTTGCGAAGGCCCTTGTTTTGAAGAAACACATAGCCTTGGCCCCATATCTCTTAGACCATATTTATAGAGCTTGCTCCCAATTTTGTGCAAACCTCTTGACATCAACCAAGGAGGTCCCCTTTGGGTGCTCCAACTCTGGCACTTTGCTTACTTCACTGATTTGCATCCCAAATGCTTAAAATTCCCTGTTCAGGATCCTAGCACTTATGGGGAGAAATATGCTAGAATTGTTCTTCATCCTGCCTCCTTTGCCTATTACCTCACTTTTTTTCATCAACTTCCTATTTCTCCATTTGCCTCATTTTTCTGCCCCTTTGATGCCAACAAAGGACCCGCTTGGCTGCAAACATTCTTGGCTGATAAAGAGTGCTCCACCCCACCACACAAAGATATGTGGGCTTCTATTTTGTTACCGAGGGAGCTGTTCATTGGTACTTTAACCTCGAGCTTATAAGTGTATATCTGAGGTATACTGCCCTTCTCAGTTTGCCAGACAATTTGGGTTTACTCAGGGGATTCCATTCCACTTTGCAGCCTCTCGAATGTCCATCTTACGGCCAGAGACCTGAGAATACCCAAATCAAAACTAGAGGCGGCAACATTTAAACTGTTGAAAGAATTGAGTGAGTTCAAATTTGTCCCCTTTCTTCCCTCTGGCTTGGCTTTGAAAAGATTTCAAAATTAGTGGACAACCAACATGGAAGTGCGCCTATCAGTACACCCTCATGATTTGCTGATAGGGCTAGAAGTGCCTTCTAAGGCTAAACCAACAACAGTTGAAAACATACCCTCTCTTTCCACAGTTGTCCAAACTGTGCCTATAGCCTCACCCCCTCCAACTAGAGTTACCAGAGCTGTTTCGAAAAAAGGTAAGTATTTTTAGGTTCCTTTTCTTTTAGACTCTTTTTTTTATTTCCTTTACACTCATACCTCTTGGTGCAGGGTCTCCACAAGAAGAATCTCCTAAAAGAGCTGAAACTCTAGCTGCTCTCAAAGACAAACAACAGCAGAAAAAAAAAGGAAGCTAATACTCACTCCTGAAGAATCTGAATCTCAGACTGAAGAGAGAGAGAGATTGAGAAAGAGCAAGAAATACCATTACAGAGAACAAAGAGGAAAGGTAGCTGTCTCTCCATCTGATTCGATCGAAGACCCTACTCATGAGACAGTTGCCAAAGCAGTGGAAAAGGAACTTACTCCTGAAGAGCCTGAATCCCAGATTGAAGAGAGAGAGATTGAGAAAGAGCAGGAAATACCATTACCGAGAAGAAAGAGAAAGAAGATGACTGTCTCCCCTTCTGATTTGGTCGAAGACCCCACTCATGAGGCGGCTGCCAAAGCAGTAGAGGAGGAACATTCCAGAGAAATAATTGTTTTTCAAAGAGCTGAGAAGAGACGACAGCAGCAACTATTAAGAGATGAAGCTGCTGTTGCTGATGCAATCCAAAGGGAAACTGCGAGAAGGCAACACATTGCTGAGCACTATTCCTTTCGTAGCTCTCCCATCATTGCTATCACTTCTGAAACAAGTAATTCTTTCATGCCTCTATTCTTTTCTTGTCAAATTCTTGGTATTGAGACTTGACATTACTTTGTATTTCTTCTTTTGCAGCAACAACTACTGAGCCTATTCTTCCAATAAGGACTCTCTCAATTTCGGTTGAAGTTGATCAATTGCAGAATGTGAGGTCTATTCAGATAATACTCCTACTTCCTAGGCCTACATTCTCTGTACCCTCCTTAAGGCCAAGTATTCCTGCTCCTTTCCCTTCTGGCTTAATTCCATATCTCCTTCATTTGACTTTTGATTTATCTCAATTTAATTCTCTTTCTAGCCTTGCTTTTCCTTCTCCTCCTGAGGGAATTCCAGCTGCTGCTCCATCTCTGATGGTAGCTAATTCCCTATAGAGGGTGCTGGCAGCTCTCCAGCTCATAGTTATTATCTCTTCCTAGTTCCAGCCCCTCTTCCTCGACCTACTGTAGAACTATAGAACGCCCGGGAGGATGAATCCCGTTCTGTTCGTCTGTTGGTCCTACTACAGTTCAGGACTCAAATTGTCACGGTTCTTAATCTGAACCAAAGAGTCAAATCCGGCAAATCTTTTGAGAAAATAGATTTTTAGAAAAGAAGTGCCAAACATGGACTGCTTTGCCAGATACAGAGTCCCACCTAAATATTTTTTAATGGGGGAATTTAGGAAACCTGACTCGGTGCAAAGGCCACCTATCCTTCATCGCCAAAGTTGCCTCGGCTCGGAAGCTTGGGTACGATTGGGGAAGGTCATCTATGAGCACCCCTCTCGCCCAATCCGAAGATGGGCCTCTACTAACTATGATATCTTATTTTGAAAACGTTATGTGTTCTTATTCCAGTTAATTAGCTAGAATTACTATGTGATGCGCACAACACAAAAGGATAGACTAGATTGCCTAATTTGGAATGAGACATTGCATATCCGTTTGTTTGGAAAACGCTTTGGAATTTGCTACTCGTAAGTAGGCTAAAATACGGATTTCAATGAGTTGTTCCAACTCAAACAATCCAACCTTCACCCATAGGCATTCAGGCAGTTTATATCACATAAACATCTAGCCACATGGTAATCATGCTATCATGGCAACATTCACACGCATGTGGCATGCTAAAGCGTAAAAGCTTACCAAGTACTCCAAGCCAAAACAGAAACTAGTTAGTAATCACATGCATGATCCTAGTTCATGTTTAAAATGGCTAATGCAACACATGCAAAGATGCAATCTAGACAGGCTCGACTATTCTAAACATGACATATGAAATGCAACAGATAACATGTATTCAATTTGGAATTGAAATACAATGCAGTTAGCATGATGCGCCGAGCCTGGTGCATGCAAGACAAATGTATGAATGCACGCATGCATAGCATAAGGTATGCTAAAGTAAACATGCCCTAATACTAACCATTGAAAGCAGGTAAGTAAAAGGGAGAAAGAAGTGGGGGTTGGAAGACATACACACACGCACCCACACTTATTACAAATTTGTCTCGCTCGGAGGACCGAAAGAATACAATTTAATTAACCTACAAGCTAATTAAATATTACAGACCAATTAAATTAGCTAAGCAAATTAACTAATCTAATTTAAGCAATAGGCAGCCTCGGGAAGAGGGTCCAATGCGTGCGCGCTCAGTTCTGCTCAGAAGGCCACTGCCATGCACAAGATGCCTCTGCTTTGGCTGTTCTGCTCCTCTGAAGACTACACAAGTCCCAGGATATGCTCTCTGCACACTGTGGAACACCACCGGCTGAGGGAATTGGTCACCGGCCATGGAGAATGGTCACCGGCCACAAATTGAATTATCGGCCACTGATGGATGGCCGGTCGACATTGAAGATGGCCGGCCGGCTAAATCTTCCTGCAGAATCTGTGTTGACAGCAACAGAGGGCAAAACAGAGCATGGCAATGCATTTTAAGCAATGTATGCACCAACCACACCCCTTATCATGTGTATGACTCAAAGGAGGGTGGGCCTCGATTCTCGGACCACCAATCGCGCATTTCCATGCATGATGGTCCAAAGAATCAAGTGTGCATTTTGATATGGAATGCAATGCACATAATCAAACAAAGGGGCTCAACCTCTATCATACTCAACTCAAGAGGCAAAGCATGCATGCCAATGCAATGCAATCCTAAGCATGTGAACTAATATGCAACATGGCAATGCAATGTGCACATGCAAGTATGCAAGCAAACATACAAGGTGAGCATGCAAACAAGCAAAGGAGATGGACTTCAACTAATTTAGGCAGCCCTCAAACAAGCCTAAAACAGTGGCCAACATGCTCAATAATGGAGGCTAAAACATATACGAATAGACATGCATGCAAGGTCCAATACTTGGGCATAAAAGAGAGACTTTTAAGCACACTTGAAAGGATGCAAACATGGATGCAAGGCATACATGGAAAGCTCTGAAATCATGTTAGTGATGGTGCCAAACCAAGCAAGCAAGACAAGCCAAACATGCAACCAATGGTCCAAAGCCTAAGGCAAGCCAATGAGGTATTGAACTACCCTTAACAAAACCAAACATGGCATGAATTGAATGACCAAAATCAGAGGTTTAGTATGTTAAAACAAAGCTAAAAACACAGTGACATGGCATCCTAGGGGGCCTAAACATGATGGCATGCATGAAGGCCTAAACATGAAGCATGAGATGACAACCTTATAAAGTATTAAAGGGACATGAAATGCAAGCATACAAGCACATCATGAGGTCTGAAATAACATGCCAAGTGGTTCCAAACCACTGAAACAAAGCAAGGATGGCATGCTAGAGGGGCCAATGCTTAAGGCATACAAGAGGGATTACATGGTGGCTATACAAAGCAAAACATGGATGACCCAAACAACCAAAAACAGTCCTCAAGCACACTAAATCATGCACAAACGCTTCACAAAGCTTGGCCAAAATACATGAGCATGGTAGTCTAAATGCTATGCATGTATTAAGGCAAATCATGGCATTACAAGGCATGTATGCTAAGCAAGCATGGTGTACCTAAACCAACTCAAAACAGTGCTAAATCATGACATAATAAGCACAAAAAATAGCTAAGGCATGGTCAACATACACTTAAATTAGATGCTCCCTCGAGAGGCAAAAATGGCCCTTTTCAAGGACAACAAGGAGAGGGGTGGCCCTCTCCTTCTTAGGACCTCAAGGCACCATCTTCACCTCTGAAATCCCTCAAGATTTCAGTGGTGAGGAGGCCCAAACACAATGGTCCCGGAGCTCAACCAAAATGGCACAAAACAAGGGCCAAACAAGCCTTAAGAATGGTCAAACAACCCTAAAGCTTAAAACACCCTTAAACAACTATTTAGAGTAGGCAAAAACAAGACTTTTATGTGTTATATGCTAAGCTCAAAAACAGATGCAAGATGGTCAAAAAAGCTTTGCAAAAATGGGGTATTTAAAGGAGTAAGTGCTCACCCTTGTAGACCCTCTTCAAGAATGGAAGACCAGCAGCTTCTTTGGCTCAAACCAGCTCCAAAACTTCAAAAACAACCTTCTAGTGCCTCAGCTCCAAGAGAAGGTGTGATGGTGGGTGTTTATGCACAAAAGTGAGGCAAAACACACACAAAACACAAAAGATAAGAAGGTATAGATATATGATAGATACAAATCCTAACCCTAAAACCAGAGCCCCTCTGAAAATGTTGTCTCTCTTTTTTGTCAACCCTAAAAGAGGGAGAGGAGGCCTCCTCTTATAGAGCTTCAATCTTGTAAGCTTACAAGACAAGCTAGCTAAGAGGGAAATCCCTCCATACACGTGTATGGAGGGGAGCCAAGTGCATGCCAGCTGCATGAAAATATCTGCAAAAGCAGATGCATAGTAGTCGGCCGGCCAAAAATGCAATTGACCAAAAAAAGATAGCCGGCCGGCCATCTATAGTGCCGGCCGGCCAAACATTTGGCCGGTGGCAACAAGACACAACCGGTGGCCTCAAGCCATGGCTGGTGGAGTGTGGGGATGGCCCACAAGCCATTCCCTGCTCCTCCAAGGCAAAGCACAAGTGTTTGGTGCAAAACCAAACACAAAACAGTTGAGTTGAGAGATCCTGAGGCAAGGCGCGTATCCGAGACCTCCGGGAACTCAAGACGAACACAAACATGGATGATCACCGAGTGTTCAAGTGGTGACGTCCAAGTCTTGAGGACGGTCAAAAATGGGATGTCTACAGTTGCCCCTCTTTGACAGAACTCGAAAGTCATAACAATGACGGGAGTGAATGTCAAAGCCCAGAGACGACCCATTTTTGACAAAGCCGAAGACTTAGACAAAGCATGTAAGATAGACAAGATATGTGCCCGAAGGCAGGGATAAAATGCAAGACAATGCACAAAGCCGAACATAACTTATGATCATGTAAAGAAAGCTGTAACGAAGCATAACATGCGACTGTTTTAAGCTAGCAAACACAAATCCAACTACATTACAATGCAGAAAGGATGTAAGAGAATTATGCAATTCTCGATACGTCTCACTCGGAGGATACAATACCTATCCGGTTCGTCTGGTTGCACCAGCCTCAAATGAACTGTACATACAATATCGTGCCTGAAAAAGAAAGCAACTTAACAGGTACAATATTGTTAGCATAGAAAAGTACCGTACATACAATATGCAAAATGAATGCAAAATGATATGCAATATATACAAAATTATGTATAATAATGCAATGGAAATGCAATGCAATTGAAACAATGCAAACGATATGCAATGCAATTGAATCATGATCAAATCATGAGCGGTTCAAAACCACATAAATGTCAAATAGATTGATGGAAGTAACAAGTCCGTCTACCATAGAAAAGGTGCCGCAACCCTCAAAGCGCGTACACATGTAGAACTATGAGTGATGTAGACGGACACAAGAACAAGTATTGGGTGGAATGACATAAGTGGGGAAACAACCCGCTAACGAAAGAACAATGATCCTAATGCTGGATGCAAAAATTACACTACAATGTAATATATACAGTGGATATGGCATGCAGCCAAACCAAATCTTGCCCAGGAAAGGCATGAACACAAACAAGCCACATTTAACACGGAAAATGGCGCCGTCACCCTCAAACCAACATACCAGCGTGGAATAGGCGGCGTACACCAAATCTCATAACCGCGTTTCAACATGAAAAGTATGGGCACATACCAGACCAAGCTCAACATGGAAAGGCGCAAGCCATAGATGGATGTGATGCAATGAATGCATGCAAGCTACAATGCAATATTTACAATATGCAATGGAATGTATATTTACAATGGATAAGGCACGCAGGCCAAACCGAATCTTGCCTAGGAAAGGCATGGACACAAACAAGCCATGTCTAACACAGAAAAGGTGCCGCAACCCTCAAACCAACATACCAGCGTGGAATAAGCGCGTACACATGCAGAACTGTGCTTCGACGTGAAAAGTATGAGCACATACTAGACCAAGCTCAACAAGGAAAGGTGCAAGCCCTAGACGGAGGTGATGCAGTGAATGCATGCAATCTATGATGCGATATCTACAATATGCAATGAGATGTATGTAAATGCAATATTTACAGTGGGATGCATGACATATGCACTATATACAATGGAATGCATGACATATGCAATATCTACAATGGAATGCATGACATATGCACTATCTACAATGGAATGCATGACATATGCACTATATACAATAGAATGCATGACATATGCAATATCTACAATGGAATGCATGACATATGCATGTGTTTTTTTGTTTTTGTTTTTGAAATGATGCATGTTTTTTTTTTTGAAATGCATGTTGCATGGAGTGCGCGACAACGCAAGTCGCTTGAAATGCATGACAATGCATGAAATTTTTTTTTTAATGCACGACAACGCGCGGCTTTTGAAATGCATGATAATGCAAATGAACTGTGCACATCAATGCACCAAAGGTCTTGCACCTTCCAAGGATTTAAAGTCTCCTAGACCATGTGTATTTAAGGTCTCGCCAGATCATGCGTGTTTAAGGTCTCGCCAGACCGGGCATTAAAGTGCGAAACAACGCAAGTAAGGTATGCAAATGCAAGACAATGCATGTGGGGGCAACTTTCGACTCTTGCAAGAGACAAAAAGGATACAAAAAGGATACACGACACCCATGTTCGAGTGCCACGCACAGAAGACATGGTCCGAGGTCAAAACGGAGACCGGTTGAGCTTCGGAAATGCACTTTCTTGCACTGTCTTGAGCAATGAAGGTCCCAAACTATACATATGACCCAAACAAGGTTGTAGAAGGCTCACCGGCCAGAAGGGGAAGTCACCAACCATCCACCGGCCATCAAAAACATCACCGGCCAAATATTTGGCCGGCCAGCCAAAAATGCAGCCGATCGGCAAAAATGCCTGAATTGGGGCAGTTTTGTCCTTTTGGCTTGGGTCTTTTAAAATAGGGTTTCAAACCCTATTTTCCTCCTCATTTCCCTTGGCGAAATTGCTTCCTCTCTCTTCTAGAGTATTTCCCGAGCCTTATTCTCCGTTTTCTTCTCTTAGTTTTAGCCCCCGTTTCATCGTTTGATTCGCGAATATCTTCGCGTTTCGAACATTTTCATCCGATCGAAACTTCGTTTCGGTGTCTCCTTTGCTATTTCCACCTCTTGGGGTTTGTTTCCCCCCGAGTTCCTCTCGATTTCCGTGCCTCTTCCATTTCCCGGCTTTTTCGGCCATTTTCCTCCGCCCTCTCGGGGTTGACTTTCGGTGACCTTTCGCATTCTCATCCGATTTCCACTTTCCTGGCCATTTTATCATCACCTTTGACATGGCGGATGACATTCCACGGGGCGGGACTCCCCCGGATCATGAGATGGATCCCGAGGCCGAGCTTCTCCCCCTGAGCGTCCGCCCGTTTGACCCGGCGACCTACTGGCCGGCGATCCACGTACTACCTCCCGATGGACTCCGTCAGTTCAGGAGCTTTGATAGGGCGGCGCCTCTAGAGCTTCTCTTGCGCGAGCCGACATCTCATCTGTCCTTCGGCGCTTCCGAGGTATATTCTTCCCTCTGTTTTATTTTCCGCAATGTAGAACACTTAACTGTCGTAGCTAATTATGTTCTTTAACTGGTTAGCTCAGATACACTGATGCACTGTATACTGTAGTTCACTGTGAACACACTTGCAACTGATATCTATTTGAATCTGACACGTGCACATACACTGCACTGGCCTTGAACCACTCAAACACACTGACACAGAACACACTGTAGTCTATTGTAAGCACACCGGCAACCAATGTTTGTTTGAATCTGAAAAACGTGCACACATGCTATATCTGTACTGAACCACCCAAACATGCTGACACATCACAAGTTGTAGTTCACTGTAAGCATACCGGCACCGGTATCTGTTTGAATCTGAAAACGTGTACACACGCTATATCTTCACCAATTCTGAATGCTTTTCAAAACTGTACATTTAGCATTGCTTCGCAATTGTTTGCTTGAAAACAGGGAGATTCCCATGCCGTTCGGGGTATGGGAACATTGTCGCCCGAGATTGGTACGCGGAGCTACCCGATGCGGTTCGCCACATCGTGGACCAGGCCGGCTTCGGCGTATTTTGCAGAGGACTTTTCAAACTCACCACGAGCAGGCCTCTCTTTGCCGATCTAGCGGAGAGGTGGTGGGACACCACCGATTCCTTCCACTTCTCTGCTACGGGAGACATGACGATGACTCCCTACGACTTCTCGATGCTCACCGGCATCGGGATAGGGGATGATCCAATCCCCTTTGATACCGACATGGACGAGTGGGAGGCCGCTCAGATCTTCTTGCTCGGCGAGGCGCCACCTCTCGCGCGTCCCGGCTTTGTCAGGTATTCGTGGTTCGAGGTCCAGTTCCGGGTTCAGCCAGCCTTAGTTGAGGAGGCTCCTATGACCCAGGAGGCAGTGGAGCGATATGCGCGCGGCTTTCTCATGTTCCTGCTGGGGACGACTATTTTCGCCGACCGGGCGAACACTGTGCCCCTCTGCCTGCTCAGCGCCCTCGTGGATGTCATCCGGATCTTGCGCTATGACTGGGGTGGCGCTGCATTGGCCACTCTGTACGGGTATATGAGCTCAGCCTCCTGTTGCAGCGGACAGCTGCTCGGGGGCTACTGGCGAGCTTGGGAGGTACGTTTTCTTCTCTGCTTTTCATTTCTACCTTACATTTTCTGTACTCTGTACACTGCACACACTGTGGTCTGCTTCACACTGACTGTATACTGCACACACGGCACACACATACTCTGTTTTACACTGACTGTACACTGCTCACACTGTACACTCTGCACAATACACTGCATAATACACGGTCCTGCTATTTCTGCTTTATTCTATATTCTGCTTTATCTGATAAGCATACTGGTATTTGCTCTGCAGTTGTGGGTCTACGCCTACTTTCCGAGACTTGCGCCTGTGCCAGACGTGGAGACCTCTCTCGTCGTCCCGTTTTCGCGCCGCTTTGACGGGAGGTGTGTGCGGAGACCTCGGGAGACGTTTATCTTCTTCCGCCGCTATTTCGATACCATCACCCCCGCAGAGGTATGTTCAACTTTGCAGTTCATTTAAGTTTCGCTTTACACTGTATTTTCAATAACAGTAGATAACAATCTGTATTTCATTTTCAGATCACCTGGCAGCCTTGGGCTCCATTGCCAGCCGTGATTCGGGATCGATTTGTTGGTGTTGAGTAGACCTCGTGTTTCCGGATTTTGCTAGAGGGCCCGGTCTGTCGGGCTTGGTACCTGGGTGAGCGTTTTCTATGCCAGACCCTAGGTTTACCGGAGTAGATAGTCCTGGTTCACCCTCCCGAGCACATTAGGGAGACAGAAAGATTCACTCCCGAGCAGATGACTGACTATATGATCGGCTGGGAGGCAGATGGTTTCAGGGGCGAGGGCGACTACTCGGAGTACGTCCGGACCTTCATCATGCGGCTTCTGAGCGGTGGCCATCGAGCTGAGAGAGAAAGGCCAGCGGCGCCAGCGGCCAGAGCGGGAGCAGGGGCAGGGACATCGAGGACAGCTCGAGTCCGTGGCAGGAGCGGAGCTCAGAGGGGTCGGGGGGTTAGTTGGCCAGCACTACCCACGACGATGACATGCAGAGGGCAGGGCGGGGCGACTTATCAGATCCCTATTGCTCCTCCTCCGACTGATCACGAGTTAGTCGGGTTTTACGGCTTACCTCCGGTATGTATTACTGCATTTTGCATTGTCATTTCATTTCAGCTCATTGATATTCCGCGGAATACTGATGCATCTAATACTTTTGCAGGCTTCTTCCGAGTACACCCGCCAGTCCCTGGAGCTGATTGCTTCGATGATGGGGATGCTCCAGCAGAGCCTTGACCTTCTATCAATTTACAGTATTCCGGTATGTTCTTCTGACCACAGTCTCGATCCATACATAAACTGTTTCACATACTTTGATGCGCAGTACAACACCTGATACACTGCCCTCGCGGCATCTGATACACTGTACTCATACACTGCATTCTGCACTGATTCACTGTTCACAGTATTCATACATTGTACTCATACACTATATTCTGCACTAATAAACTGCTCACAGTATACACACACTGTACTCATACACTGCATTCTACACTGATACACTGCTCATAGTATACACACACTGTACTCATACACTGAATTCTGCACTGATACACTGCTCACAGTATACTGATGCGTTTGCCTTTTGCACATCTCAGCATCCTTTCCAGATCCCTACTGTGGGAGGTGCTCCGGCCGGACCTTCCGTTTCTACCCGAGATGGCAGAGTATACCCCCGCACTAGAGCGGGGCGCACTCATGTAGGGAGCATCTCGCGGGCTCCAGTCCCTGATGACGACGATGATGAGGAGTCCGAGGCTGAGGCAGAGGTGGAGGCTAAGTCGTTCGAGGAGGAGACCGGAGACGGCTCGGGCTCAGACTCAGATGATGATGCTGATGACGCTGCTTCTGGACCCTCGTCCAGGAAGAGGATGAGGACGGACCCCTAGGCCTGAGACCTTTGGACATTGATACAGATTTTTTGCTATTTTTCTTTTTTTTGTACTTTTTGCTGGTAGCTAGGGTACCTTGTACTGCCACAGGCAGATTTTTGTTTCCAAAGGTTTGTACTTGAAAAAGATGATGAAATGAAACAAACCCTTTTTTGTTTGCAAAAGTGTTATATTTGTACATCATATTGCATCGCATTACATCATATTACACCTTAATGTAAATGAAATTGATCTTTTGTCTGAAAATTGAGCACTTGTATTGTAATAACCAGATAACGAACCAATTAATCAGCAAACAACCCATACAAACCACTGCTTAACCTGAACACACAGCCCATACTCTACTGAGGATTAATCTGCATACAGCCCATAACACAGCATTCGGTTCATTTTGCACACGGCAAACCCTGAACAAACAGCCCAATCTGACAAGATGGAATACGAAGGTGAAACCGGCTGAAGTTGAAGCACACTCAGATGCCCCAAATTTTTCCCTTTTCTTCTTTTGATTCGCATAAATGTGGAGAATGACACAGTACTCTGAGCACAAACGATCGACTTTTGAAATTGAAAAAGGGGTTTCAACCAGGGTATCAAGTCTACGACTGAACACAGCGGAAAAAGACTCAAACAAAAGGTACACGACCTAATCACAACGGGACATGCTCGGAAAAGACTCAAAACAAAAGTTGAGGCAAACAAAACAAAAGACACGACACACGACGACGTATTTACAAAATGAGAGACTTCAAATCTCGAGGAGCCAGCTCCTCCGGGTATGTTTCCCACCCTTTCTTATTTGTGATTCTCACATCACTCACTCCCTCGGCTCAGGCTTTTTTCTCTCAAAACCGTTTCCTCACTTTTCTCTCAACGCACACCTCTCTATTCTTTATTCTCTTATTTTCCATCCCTCCCCAGGGTGATTGATGGATGAATAGGAAGTTATGGGTTCACGCCCAATATTATTAGCTCGCGGCTATTTCTTCCGGTGACGTTCAGTCAATGTTCCGAATGGAGTATCTTGATCCATTCCAAATTGTGCTTCGCACTTGGCTTGATACCTCGTTGTTTGGAGGTTGTTGGGGCTCTCAGCAGCCCCTTTACTGACAGCTTCAGTTGTGTCTTCTTTTGGCGAAGTATGCTGATGACGGGGGAAAGACAGGGAGCTTGACTCAACTGTCCCCCTAGTTCATCATTTTGACCATTTTTTGTTTTGGTTTTCTACTAAAACAGTTTTGACCAAAATAAGAGTCGGATTAACATACTTGTTCGATTTTTGATTTGAAAAGCATGCAAGTCAGGCTATGAGCACTGAAAATTTTCCTTTTTTGGGTCCAAGAAAATGGTCCAGTTTTGGAAAATAGAATAGTTTTCGAGAAAATAATCAACCTCAGTAAAAATTTTCAAAAACTATTTTTGCAAACGGTTAATGTTCAACGAGCACGGAACTTTACTCTTGAGATGCACAACCTCAGATCGGAGGCAATGGAAAATTGCCCCTTGCTTGAAAGGGCTGCATGGCAACGGAAAGTTGCCCCTGGTTTGAACGGCGACTCATGGCAACTTATGGCAACGGAAAGTTGCCCCTTGTCTGGATGAACACCGCAACATTTTGCAAATAGCCCTTATTAGTGATGATCACGACCGAACTCTCGGACACGGAGACGATGAAGATGGTCAGAACCAATATATGGACACAGTCACTTTGAAAGCGTTGATGGCTGGACTTCAGGATGAAGTTGCCTGCGTATCCCAAACATGGGAATCAAACCTACGTAGTTCACGGTTGTCACAACCGAACTATCGGATTCAGAGAAGGCAAGGATGATCAAAACCATTACATGGACTGAGGCGCTATGAAAGCGTTGGGGGCTGGACTTCGGAATGAAGTTGCCTACGTATCCCAAACATGGGAATCAAGCCTTACGTAGTTCCGGGCTTGGGTACACTCAGGTATTTTAACCTTCACTTTTTAGGCTCTAACTTTTGCCAAGGTGCCCGATGCGGGTTTTCGACCTTGCGAGCTTTGTTTTTCTTTTTTTTTCTTTTTTCAATTTTTTTGATATTTCTTTTCTTTTTCATCTTTTGCTTTCTTTTTTTTTCTTTTCTTTTTTTTTCGTATTGTATTTTTGCATCTTCTTTTTTTTTTATATATATATTTTCCTTTGCTCTAACTTTTGCCTGGGTCGCCTTTTTGGGTTTTCGGCCTAGCGAGCCTCTCAAGGGTAAAATGTAATAAGGCCATGCCAAATGGTTTTGAGATTGAAGCCCTCTGTATCCAGGAGAGTGGCTGTTGTATTTGGCTCTTTGAGCATGTCTGACATTTTGCTGCCCCTAGTTCGAGGGGTGCTTCTGATCTGGCCACACAAGTCTCATATGGCGGTTGACCGTTGAACGTTCTGAATTGTGGTCAAGGCCCGAAAACAAACGGATTAAATCTTGAGGCTGAGAGCGATCCTGGGCTGCACAATCTCAAGAGCGATTCCACACAGGTCTTCACAAGACCGCACAAAACATTTTGTTTTTGAAAGTTTTTACGAAAGCGACACATCGCTCACGCTGAAGATGGTGTGGAACCAGTCTGGGTCAAGCCAGGGTCCTTCTCAATACTTACGCTAACAGGCATGATTGCATTCATTAAAAGCTTAGCACGCCTATCTTTCTCTCAAATTGATCAAAATTTTGCAAAACCGAGGAATTCCTTCCTCTTCGTTTTCACCACCAGTGTTCAAAAAGGTTTTGGAAAAACTTAGGTCAATACAATGAGTTTAGAGCATAGAAGAGTAAGTGAGATGCTCCGCCATTTCAGTCAAATCCTCTGGCACAACTAGCTCAAGGTAGCAATAAGCATGGAAACATGATAGCCGCAGCTGTTTCATTCAGATTTCCTGGTTGCAACTGGCTCCACAGCAGAGATAGACTCAAAAATAAAACAAAAGGGTAATTACAAAACAAAACGATGTTCGAGGCAACAACCCGAAATCACCTGGTATTCTATACAAGGGGGCCGATTCGCTACAACAAGATAGACCCTTAAGCAAAAAGGACTAACTCAAGACAATGAGACAGACTCAAAACAAAACAAAAGACTGACTCGACACCCAAGCCAGAGTTTACAAAACTAGCATTCGCAGATGCTCAAAAATGCGTGCCAGACGCCACATCCAAAATACACCGGGCGCCGCCCACAGGTGGTCCCAACCCGATCACATACTCGCAGTATCTTCGAAGTCCAATAGCTGGGTAGTAACAGACTTGGCTGAGTGGGTAGAAGGATAACCTCATTGTCGATCAATCTTGCACCTCGTGACGGAGGCGGAAACAATTGTCGGTAGCATGACCAGTTTGCTGGTGGTACGCGTAGTACAAGGCAGCATCATGTGTGAGAGGGAGATTCTTCGGGAGAGGCCGAGGCTCCAAGGGTTTAAGATGCCCTCTTTCGGCCAGGATCTGGAGCGCCTTAGACAAAGGCATGTAGAGAGCGTGGAAAGACCCTGCTCCCTCGGGGCAGGTACTTTGAAGTTTGAGTATTCTTGCTAGACGCACTAGCGAAAGGGTCGGCGGGCGCTGCCTTGACCTTCTGATCTTTCCTAGGGGTAGGGTTGGGAGTGGAAGGGACTTTTTGGCATGACAGGGCCTATCCTGGTTTTCTGACTGGCTGGTACTACCTTCGGCTGGAGTGGGAGAAACATCATTCACAGTCTTGGTCATGACTGCGAATCGTGTTGCTTGTTTATTCCCCCGGCTTTCAAAGCCTCAACTGCCCACAGCAGTTGTTCAATGGGATCGACGTCTGCCTTCATTTTGTTCATGCCTCTGGCCTCAGCATGATCTAGGGCTTGGGTTGATGTTGACACGTCATTGCCATAGTTGGAAACAACCTCAGGTTGGCTAAGCTCGATCACAATTCGCCCCAATAGCGGGCTCCTGTGGTATAAAAATTCCCGGCATATGGTGCAGCTGGTGGCGAAGCCGACATTCCGTAAGCGAGTCCGCCACGGACCTCTGGAGGTCACCTATCATCCCCATCAATTCGAACGTGCTGGGCTCACGAGCCTGATACAACTGGGGGTCCAGATCGGGTGTGCAACAGGCGACCTAGGTGGATGCGGCACATCAACATTGGTCTCACTTGCAGAGTGATTCCTTGATCTAATGCGGCTGACATAACCACGATCTCTCCAAACTCTGCGTCATGATAAGTCCGCTATACTGAATGGTGACTGACGGATCAGAGTTCTGTCTTGCCTCAGTAAGGAGAACACTGACTTATTGTATCACCTCTCTGAACTGAAAGGAAAAACAAGCAGCATTTCAGCCCAAACGGAACAAAACACAGGTGTAGCCGAACAACTGTACTCTACTGCTGATCACTGTTCCCCAAAATCACTGCCCCAAAACACTGAATCGGATACCCGTAGATATAGCTGATTCTCTCAAATATTGATACTGGTGCCCTCAGGCCTGATACTCAAATTTGCAAACTGATACGTGCGTTCCTGTAGAGATACACTCCAAAAGCACATAGCAAGTAAAAGAGAGCCAAAACACCCCTATGTTAGGTAGGGTTTCCCTGTCCTATTTTGTCAGGAACTAGGGTTTCACTACACACGCAGCGGTTTCAAACAACCTATATCGGGTAAGCAACCTGTCCTAGTTTGGAATGGTCACTATGGATTCCGAATATGTACTAGGTCGAATGGTCAAAGGGGTGCCCTGTAAAAACCGGGGTTTGTTTCCCATACTGGCAGAGCCCACAACTGGTCAGCCTTATGGCACGCTTCTCGAAGCGAGCCTCCGGCAAACTGCTCAGGAATAGCAGATGGCCAACACGGTGTCCTAGGCGCACCAATGCACATGCAATGCAAAGAAACACATAAGTGTAGTCAAAACAAGATATCACGAGTTCAAGTCAAGCTCTCTAAATTCCCCAGCAGAGTCGCCAGAAACTGTAGACGTCCCCGAATGCCCCGGGAGGATGAATCCCATTCTGTTCGTCTGTGGGTCCACTACAGTTCGGACTCAAATTGTCACGGTTCTTAATCTGAACCAAAGAGTCCAAATCCGGCAAATC
>JAPPVO010003056.1:0-49518 GCA_030407325.1 Camellia japonica
AATTAAAAAATTAATTATTAACAGAAAATAATATTAATCAATTTTTTTAATTAAAAATATTACGAAGGAAATAAATTTTTTTTTCAAAATAAATATTCAATTACTGATTTAAAATAACTTTTAATTGTATATTTGGTTTGAATTTTTTTAAAAATATTTTTTAGTTAAAATATTTTTATATTTTTAATAATTACTGTCACAAATTATTTGCTATTTATTGTATTGTTATTTTCAAATAAATGACCAAAAAAATTATCAGGTATTATCTATGTGGGAGTCAAAAAAAAAAATTAGAATATTATTTTGTTAGCATCTATATAGTTTACCGAACACAATTCAATTTTATTTGAATTTTTTTATTTGTTAATTTTTATCAATTCCATAGAAAATGCATCCTTCATGTACGTCATCATTTATATCATCTGTTCAACCACCAACTTTTATATCAGAGGTTGAACAGCGAACACCTTTACCATCTTCATAATTAATCTCATAATTTACCAATTTCTTTCTTGATGTTGATGTCTTATCTTCTTCACTTTCTGGTGGCAATTGCCCCCCCCCCCCACACACACACAAAAAAAAGCACTATAGCGGTCAATTGGTCGGACATCCAGGAGGATGTTCGGAGGGACGACTGAGTAGACTCAAAAATTCAAAAACTGTATGAAAATGTGAGAGCTTTTGTCACGACCCGCTCTCCGTACCCAAGGATTGAGTATCGTGATGGTCAGTAACTAAAGTTACCTCTGGCCAATTCTTAAACAAATAAATAAACGCGAGCGGAAGTAATATTTAAGTGAGGGTACCAAAATAATCATTGGAGCTTCTATTTTCTATTACAAAATTCATTGACCAAAAGGCCGATGTTTACATATAAAAATATCATAAAAGTGTTGTGTATGTCTATTCCTCAGCCCCGTATCTAAGATTTTCCAAAAGGTATTTCTGAATCGCATTGTTTCCTGAAAATTGGTAAACAGCTATAAGCACATGACAGAGTGAGAAATATTATACCAAGAGTATAAGAGACACAAAATAACTATGGATTGTTATGTAACTAAAATATTTAAGATAACTTAGTCTGAACAAATAATCATTTAAGTAGCAAAACTTAGATTATATAAATAAATATCCATAACTATGGTACCGAATAGAACAGAATAGAGGTTATAGGAGTGACAGTTAGAATAGAAGTACGGATTCAATAGGTGGCTCGTACGGATTATAAATGTGGCTCTCACAATAGTGTAGCACTTATCTCCGCACACCATTTTGCTCCGCATAGAATAGAGGTCAATATATCATTGACAATAGAGAGTCACAAAGTGACCAAACAGAGCCAATGGTTATTTAAATCCCCAAGGCTTGAGACTCCCGTGGTGGTACTTACAAAACATAATTGTATATAAGGTTATAGTCAAATATTTTTTAAAATATAAACAAACATATACATGGGTTTCATTTTAACAAATAGAGTTCAGAAATTAATCCACGTTGAAATATTAATATAATTAATAATAATTTATAAAACATAACTTGTATAAAACAAATTATGATAAGTCAAAACATATATAAAATATATTATGATAACTCAAGATATAATATAACTCACCTTAACTTTAATACCTCACTCTTTTTTTCCACTACTAAAAATCCTCTCGATTTTCACTATTTTTTCCTTCCTTTTCTTGCTTTCTTTCCCTTATCTTCCTCTCCTTCTTTTCCTTTTCTTTCTATCTTTCTTTCTTTCCCTTTCTTTCTTTTCCTTCCACACAGATCACCTTCTCTCTATTTATAGGGAGGTGACAACGTTATCCGCGCGAATCCTTCCACATATTCGATAATAAATTATAAAAATTTATATTTATCTTTAATAAATATTTAAGGTAATTACATTTTGATCTAATTTTTTAATATAAATTAATTTCTAATTAAATTACACTCTATCGTATACTAACAGAAAATTAATTATTTATTTTACTACCACATCCATTATTATTATTATTATTATTATTATTATTATTATTATTTATTTATACTTTGACCCCTATATTTTTACTAATTATTATTTTACAAAATTATACATAATAATACAAAATCAATCGTATATTTTTCTAACTGTGATTAAATAATATTAGTATAAATTTTACAGAATAATTAAAAATTTAGGTTGTTACAATCTTTCCTCCTTTTAAAATTTTGTCCTCGAAATTTGTCATAGGTGTAGGTTATTCACTGCGCACTCTGATAAATATATATTAGATGATTAATCTGATAGAAAATATTATCTCAAAATTTTTTTTTTATCAAAAATAACTCATTGTTTAGTTGTCAAACATTGTTTTGGACCAAAATGAGAAACAATCGGTGACTTTAAAAACTTTTCATTAGTTTTATTTCCGAAAAAAAATAAAAAAAATAAAATGAAAACAAAATCAAACAAGCGACTGTAAACGAAATGACAGAATCATATGCAGGAGTTGAAGAAATTTGAGATGAACGCCCTTTCTTTTATCTGTGAACTTTTCTCTGACGAAAAATAGTTTTAAAATTAGTATCTTTATAATTTGAACACACTTTTAAAAAGTTGAAATGATTTTTTTTTTTTTTCGAATACTGAATTGAAAATTATATGTATTTAATTATATGATAATTTTGGTGGGTGTTTGAGCCTGACACCCTCGGTTTCTTTTCCTTCTTTTGCTATAACAAATATAAATTAGGGTTAATTACACTAATAGTCCCTATAGTTTGAGACTTGTGTCACTTTGGTCCCTGACTTTTTGATTGTGACACATTTGACCCTGAATTTTGAATCTTGTTTCAAATAAGGACAATTGAAAATATTATTAGATTTTTCAAGGGCAAAATCGTCAATTTGATAAAATATAAACTAATTTGATAAAAATAAATGTCAAAAAAATATTTTAATTTTTTTAAAATTATTTTTATCCACCAATGATAAAATTATGTAAAATTAAAAAAATTACATGATTAATTTTTTAAAATTAATTTTACATGATCATCATCCAAACATATAATAAAAATTAATTTGGTAAAAAAATAAATAAATGTCTAAAAGATTTTAATTTTACATAATTTTATTTTTAATAGGTAGAAATAATTTTTTAAAATTCAAAAATATTTGTTTGACATTTATTTTTGTCAAATTAGTTTTATTTTATCAAATTGACAATTTTACCCTTAAAAAATCTAATTATATATTCAATTGTCCTTATTTGGAACAAGATTCAAAATTCAGGGTCAATGTGTCACAATTGAAAAGTCAGGGACCAAAGTGACACAAGTCCCAAACTATAGGGACTATTTGTGTAATTTGCCCTATAAATTATATCTAATATCCTTCACAATTTAGGCACAAAAAAATAAAATAAAATAATATATATATAAAATCATATAAAATTATAATATAATTAAATCGACTAACAAAATATAATATTTAGGTACTAATTGTCCGCTATCTTAACTTTTAAATATGCGTGTATCCTATGCTCCAATGATGATTTATTTATTTATTTATAAATCATTGCTCTAATACCACTTGTCACGACCCGCTCCCCGTACTCAAGGGTTGAGTATCGTGATGGCCAATAACTAAAGTTATCTCCGACCAATTCTTGAACAAATAAATAAACGCGAGCGGAAGTAATATTTAAGTGAGGGTACCAAAATAATCATTGCAGCTTCTATTTTCTATTACAAAATTCATTGACCAAAAGGCCAATATTTACATATAAAAATATCATAAAAGTGCTGTGTGTATCTATTCCGCAGCCCCGCATCTAAGACTTTTCAAAAGCTATTTCTGAATCGCATTGTTTCCTGAAAATTGGTAAACAGCTATAAGCACATGGCGGAGTGAGAAATATTATACCAAGAGTATAAGGGATACAAAATAACCATGGATAATTATGTAACTAAAATATTTACGATAACTTAGTCTGAACAAATAATCATTTAAGTAGCAAAACTGAGATTATGTAAATAAATATCTATAACCACGGTACCGAACAAAACATAACAGAGGTCACATGAGTGACAGTCAGAACAGAGGTACGGATTCAATAGGTGACTCATACGGATTATAGAGGTGGCTCCCACAATAGTGTAACACTTATCTCCGCACAACACTTTGCTCCGCACAGAACAGAGGTCAATAAATCCTTGACAATAGAGGGCCACAAAGTGACCAAACATAGCCAATGATTATTTAAGTCTCCCAAGGCTTGGGACTCCCGTGGTGGTACTTACAAAACATAATTATATATAAGGTTATAGTCAAATATTCTTTAAACTATAAACAAATATATCCATGTGTTTCATTTTAACAAATAGAGTTCAAAAATTAATCCACGTAATCGAAATATTAATATAATTAATAATAATTTATAAAACATAACTTGTATAAAACAAATTATGGTAAGTCAAAACATATATAAAATATATTATGATAACTCAAGATATAATATAACTCACCTTAACTTTAATACCTCACTTTTTTTTTTCACTATCAAAGACCCTCTCGACTTCCACTATTTTTTCCTTTCTTTTCTTGCTGTCTTTCCCTTATCTTCCCCTCTTCCTTTTCCTTTTCCTTTCTCTCTTTTCCTTTCACACAGGTCACCTCCTCTCTATTAGAGAAATGCATTCTACCCCCTGGGGGTGACCCCAGTGAGGTGTCAGCTGGGGGTTGGTCCGGAAAAAACAGTTTTTTTCTTTTTTTTTTTTTTTTTTTTTTATTTTCGACCAGTGGGGGCGTGCCACGTCACTGGGGGCGCCACCCCCACTGGGTGTATGAAGCAGTGCTCTCTCTATTAATAGGGAGGTGACAACGTTATCCGAGCGAATCCTTCCACATATTCAATAATAAATTATAAAAATTTATACTAATAGTTAATAAATATTTAAAGTAATTACATTTTGATTCAATTTTTTAATATAAATTAATTTTTAATTAAATTACACTCTATCGTATATTAATAGAAAATTAATTAATTATTTTATTACCACATCTATTATTATTATTATTATTATTTATTTATATTTTGACCCCTAAATTTTTATTAAATATATTATTTTATAAAATTACACATAATAATACAAAATCAATCGTATATTTTCTTAACTGTGATTAAATAATATTAGTATAAATTTTACAGAATAATTAAAAATTTGGATTGTTACAGCTTTGGTTGAGAAGTTTGTTTTGAAAGGAGTTCTGCCAAACGTGAAACAGAAATGTGTTTTAAAATGTGTGGTGAAATTAATTTTTGAAAATCTCATCAAAACGGTTTGTTCACGTGAAGAGGTAAAATTGTGATTGGAAAGCTGTACCAAACACCGCCATAATTTTCCTTATTTGATTCCCATAAAAAAAATAACGAAAAAATATAAATATTTTACATATTTTTCTTCCCTTTTTCTGTTCCAACCCACGGACTAAATAAGTTGCTTGCGAATCACATCTGTTAAACTTTTTATTTTATTTTATTTTATTTTATATATCTATTAATTTTTTCTTTATAATTTTCTAAGCACAAGTAGGTTGTTTATTTGATTGATTTTATTTATTTATTTCTTCTTTTCGTTTTGCTACACAAATCTTAGATCGAAAAAGAGCCTTTAGATATATAATTACTGTATTTTATGAAAAATTATTTATTGTTCCAAAGACAATAACACATGATGCAACAATTTAATTTTTATTAATTAAAATCGTGAGACTTATCCCGGAAGATCACTACCAACAACTATTAGTAGAGGGGTTTGACTTCCCTTCAGTCTGTATTGAAGGGTGTTATTGGATTTGTGGGGATTTATCATAGGTCTTATTTTGATAATCTGAACTGTTGAATGTGTAGAACTCGTCGAGTAATATATATATATATATACAAAAAATCACATTGATTGGATATTGATAGCTATATGATCAATTCAATTTTGTATAAAAAAAATGAAAGGTGAAAAAATAAATGATTAATAAAAATGTGATCCGATGAAATAGCTATCGATATCTGATCAATATGATTTTTTACAAGAATATAGTACTCGACGAGTTTGACATATCAACGGTTTAAATTATCAAAATGAAACCAATAATGGATTTTTACGGATCTAACAACACCCTTTAATCCGGTCACCAACGGGAGGAAAGCCAATCTCTAGGAGACTCTTCCCTGACTTCGCCCTCTTTTTGTGACCATTGTTGCCATACATGATTGTACCTGCTAGACTCTTTTTCCACTCCGGTCTGCTCTGTTCCTTCCGATTATTTTGTTTTACAAATTACATTTTTAATATTGAATTAGACATTTTCCTGTAGTGGGATTGGAGAGAAAAAACGGAGGCCAAAAGTGTGTTATACTTGAATAGAATTAGTTTTTAATTAATTGAACTAAGTTAGTCGGTCACTTTTGCACAATCTTATGTATGAATTTAGAAATCAATCGGTACAAATTATATTGACTTATTTATTTTTGAGAAAATTACGATAGTAGTCCTTATATAACACTCCAAAATAAATAACAATATCCCATCTCGTAATATTTCTTACAAATAATTAATAAACTCATATCTTATATTTCATTCATAATCTTGATCGTACAAAAGATGACATATGCGGTATATATTTATAAATTTTAGATCCTGAATCTATAACATATGACATGGATACACGAATTTAAAATAAAAGTAAAATCAAGTAATCATATATCCTAATGGCTACATCTTTCCAAATTGACACTTAGGTATATCTAAATGAGTTCAACTCAATACAACTAAAACCCAAGGTTTATACAAAATAATTATATCAAATAAACAAAAGAAGCCTTTGGCTCCAAGTCTTCCCAAGCTATGTCATTGCTGGAGGCATATCATCAGCACCTAAAAATTGTTTTTCACATATGGTGAGCCAAAATTCAATAAAGATACTTTAACGCAATATATGAATATTAACAAAGTCATAAGGTGAATATACATGCATGCCATTTGTTAAACATTTCTCAATTTTTATCTCAAAACTATGCAATACCAGATTATATACCAAGTCATGAAAATAATCATTTTATAACAGAAAACAAGGGAGTGGATATAAAGCACTGGGAATCTCTAGATACGTATCTGCCAGTAGGCTGTACAAGTACTACCAAAGCCATTTTATCTATACTAATCGGAAGGATCGACACCTAACCGCGCGGGTTTCTAGATTTTCACCGAGGATACACAGGCTAACATAATAACCACAACCACACCCCCTAACTAGATTCAACAAGGTATTCACATTTTTTTTTCTCAAAACAGAATATTTTCAATGTTTAAGTATGCAACAATGCTCAATGCAAGATGTATGAATAATTAGTTTCAATTCACCTAATCCTCGTACAATTTCTACAACAATCAAAATTATCATCCATCGATAGCCCAAAACAGATATTTTTATACAATAGATAATTTCCAATAAAAGATATAATCTCATAGGGGTTCCCCTTAAAATTAGTGGCTTTTGTCTGAAAGTTTTAGCAACAGTTTAAAAAAATTATTTGAAAAAGTCACTAATTTTTAACTTTCAACAACAGTTTAAAAAATTCATCACAGAAAAAAGTCACTAATTATAAATTTTAGTGACAAATTACAAAAATCGTCACAAAAAAAGTCACTAATAGTCAATTTTTAGTATTATATGTAAATAATTATTCTAAAAAATTATTTTTAACGATAATTTTTTTAAAATTATTTTTAATAAATTTAATAAAAATTAAATTTAATTATTAAAACGTATGGATAATGTACCCTAAATAAAATTTGATTTGCCAACTCTAAGTAATGATGCAATCTCATCTTTAGATTTGTTTCCTGATGTGTCTCTTTTCTCTTTTTCATTGTACTATTTTCTAGCAACTGTTTCTAAGAGGAGGACACATCACTAATATTTGTTCATATCTCTATCACATTTTGCATGCGTTGAACAAGAAAAATGATCCGTTGCTCAAAAACGGTGGCTCAAAATTGGCTCGAATATACAAAACGACATCGTTTTGTATTTTTTTTTCCCCTTTTCTTTTTCTTGCTTTCAAATGAATACAAACAGACAGAGGGAAGTGAAGAGAAGAGGCGAAAGAGAGAGAGAGAGAGAGAGAGAGAGAAGAGAGAGAGAGAGAGAAAGAGAGAAGAGAGAAAGAGAAGAGAAGAGAGAAAGAGAAAAGGCGATGGCAGAGGAAGAGAAGGAAGATCAGTGATACCGGTAGGTATCCCTCCTCTGTTTTCTCTGCTTTTTTTTCCCTCCCCCCTTTCTAGTAGATCTGGATTTGGATCTGGATTTGAATCTTGTTGTTGATGATGATGATGATGATGATGATGAAGATGTTGATGATGAAGATGTATTGATGAAGATGTTGTTGATTTTCTCTCTCTCTCTGTTAATGTCTCTCTCTCCCTGTGTTGATGTTTGTTGAAGATGATGATGTGTTGATTCTATCTCTCTCTTCTTCTTCTTCTTCTTCTTCTTCTTCTGCTTTCTTCACCTTCATCATCTCATCTTCAGTAAAACGAGAAACAAAAGCAAAAAAAAAAAAAAAAACCCAAAATGACGTCGTTTTGGGCTCGGGCCATTCGAGCCACCCCTTTTTCGAGCTACCAACCGGAGTTGGTTGAACAATGTACACGTGATTCATGAAAGAAGTGGTCGAGGTCAACTGAAAAATAACACATCGTTAATTAGTAAGCCCTCGTTTGGCAAGGAGTTAAAATATTAAAATAATCATAAAAATATAAAATAAAAAATTAATAAAAAAATATATATATTTAAATCATAATTATTTTATTTTTTTCTTATAAAAGTTTAAAAAAATCAAAAAATCTAATCTAAACAAGACTTTTAACCCAAATTATAATAAAAAAGTCAAAAAGTCAACCCAGTTCGCAAATGAAGCCAACTATTCATCTTTTCAATCTATAATTATTAAAGCCGAAAGTTATTTTTAGGCATTATTGGGGTACATTATATAAGTATATATATATATTATTTTTTTTTATTGTTTTTTAGGTCAAATTACATCTCTATTTTTTTTATATATATTTTCATAAAATTTTTTAAAAAATATACTTATTTAAATCATTTCAAGCAACCTTTAAAACAAAAAAGAGAGTATCTCCATACATTCTTGTTTAGTTTAAGAGTTTTTTAAAACAGTTTTCAAATTTTTAATTCGTATTTTTTTTAAAATAATTTTTTCATATTTTAATTACTTATTTTTATTTTTTAGATTTTCTAAATTGAATTACATTTAAAAAGTATAAAATTTGTTAAAAAGTCTTTTGAAAATTCACTAAATACAAAGATACAATATATATATATATATATATATATGCAAGAACAAATTGATGATAAATTCAATATGAGAATTGCTTGAGCTGTTAAGTGCCATGAGTATTTTTTTTAAATTTTTTTTTGGTGAGATGTACACTTTTTGTGAAATATTATGGTGAGAAGTACATCTGGTTGTTTTGGAGGACATTTTGTTTCATTTTTTCCCTTTAACTTATCTATTCCAATCTTTTTTACTTGTTCGATTTTTTTGGACTTATCTTGTCAAATTTATATCTATCTGTCAAAATTTTAAAAATATATCTGTTAAAATTATTTGTTGAAAAAATCTATCTGTTGAAAAAATTTATTGGTTCAAATTCTATCTGTTGAAATTTAGCAACTTATTTCTCCTATCTATCTAATTTTACTAAGCCTATTTTATTTGTCCAAATTGATTTCATACAGAGATTTGCAGAGAGAGAGAGAGAGAGAGAGAGAGACTAAGCGGTTCAAATTTGTACAAATTGATTACACAGATTTGGAGAGAGAGAGAGAGAGAGAGACCAGGCATGTGAAGAACTCAAACACAAACTTGTAGAGAGAGACCATGCATATGAATAACTCTAGTGTAATCACAATATACATACATACTTTTTCTTTCTAAGCGTCGATTTTCATAGTGTTGTCCTCTCTCTGTTTCTGCCGAGCCCTATCTATCTCATCTTTCCTCATCAAACACCGTAGACCAATCTCTACAGTCCCTTCCATTTCCATCTCACCTTCACTTTCATCCCTACCATTGCCCCTTAAAACCCTAGTTTCGATCTCCTTCAACCATTCCAACATCATCTTCCATTTCAGTATAGACACTTCAGGTTGTCATCGATTTAGGTCTCATAAGCAAGAACACTGTATCAAAACAACAACAACGATGAAATAGGGTTGGACCCAATTTTGTTCGAAGAACCCTGCACTCTCTCAGGCAGAAATGATTGAAACATACTTCCAGTCCAAGGAGATTGCCGCCGAAGCCTCTAAGTGAGTCGACCAAATTAAGATCAATCGCGAGATGGTTGATCGGAGGTATGGTTCAACGAAACCCTAATCCTCATTCTTTACCATCGCTTTCTTTCCAAACGAAACCCTAACCCTAGACAGTGGAGTCGCGACTGTACCGGTACCGCTACCCTGCAGAATTTCATTCTCGGCTAGGGTTTCTCTTTCGCATTTGTTCTCGATCGATCATGATGACGACGTCCCTCAAATCCCCAATAGCGAAATGGTGCCTAGGGTGGCGATCAGTGGCTAATATTATGCGGTGGTGATGCCAGAGATCAGATGAAAGAGAAAGAGATTAAAGAAAATATGAGAAGAAAGAAAGGAGGATGAGGAGAGAGATATATGGCTAGTTTGGTCATTTTGCAGAAGTATGTCTTTACGAATATAGTAATTTAGGAAAATTCTATTTCCACACACCTACTTATTTCTGTGCACACACTTAATGAACTTTTATTTTAATGATAAATGTGCCCTAAAGCAAAATTATTACAATGGACATCAAAGCAGACCCACAATATTATATTAGAATTTTCTCTATACATATTGTTTTTTTTTTTTTTGAATCTCAATGCATTGGGAACTTCAAAGAATTTAACTCTAGGATTTCAAATTTTGAAAAATTTGTGGCCTGGCTTGGTAATTTAGTCATGTATGTTATAATGTTATTGTTTTGTAGGCACAACCTCCTTTCAAAGATAAAAGGATGTTTACATTAATGGCCGATCCAAGGCTAGAAGGCAACTACCCTACAAAGGGTTTGTACCAGGCTCTTGCAATAGCGATAGTATGTCTCAACCAGGAAGCTAGTGCTCGGCCTTTGATCAGTGATGTTGTAACTGCTCTTGAGTTCTTATCAACATGAAATACAATAGAGACAGATGACGAAGGAGCAGAAGAGAAGATGAAACTAGTGCCTTTTGGTAGAAACATAGTTCTAGAAATTGAAAAAGATGCGCCAAGTAGTGCTTGGGAAAGAGACTGATGAGAAGGTGTTAAAGAAGCTGTATCGACTCTGATTGCTATACCAAACTCGTTGTTGTTTCAACTCTCATTTTTCACACACACACACACACACACACTCTCTCTCTCTCTCTCTCTCTCTCTCTCTCTAGTTGGTTTTTTATTGAGATCTTATGGATTCTTGTGGATTCAGAGATTCGAATTTTGAATAAAGAATGGATGAAGATTAGGGGAGCTTTTTGGTGCAGCATGAAGCATGGTTGGGGATGGGTAAAGGGGATAAATGTGTGTGGAAAGAGGGTTTAGGTGGTGTGTGTACAAGGAGTTAGGGTATAATTGGAATATCAAGTGTGTGAAATGAGAAGAATAATAAAAAACCAAATTAATAAGTGTGTGCACTGAGAAATGATGTACACCGAGGTAAGTAGGTGTGTGGAAATAGAATTTCCCAATAATTTAGTGCGTGAATTTTTAGACTGAACAAATTCAAAATTTGACTTATGTATTGAGTGCCCAAAATTCAATATATATATATATTTTATATTTATTGATTATTTTTAGAATTCTTCTAAAAATAGTATATTAAATTGTTTAGATGCCATAATAAATAAAAAGAATGAGTAAATAAAAATGATGTATTATTCTTTTTAAGTAATGTTGATTTTGGTGTACAAGGAAGAGTTGATAAACACTACAACAAATTAAGGTTTTAGACACAAAAAATAAGGATTGAAATATTTTAATTTCCAAGAATGTCATTATTGTATTTTTAGCAACAAAATTAGACATTTAATAATGAATTATTATCCTTTTGGACCAAAAATTTTGTTCAAAAAGTAAACCTTTTGGCATAAAATTCTTTTATTTCTAAAATTATATTTATTAGTGACGTTTTTTGAATCAGTCGTGATAGAGGCCTCGAATTCGAGGCCTCGAATTTGACTCGAATGAGTTTTTTTTTTTTTTTTAAAAGTCTAATATAAAATATTATACATTTCACATCAACTCATCATATAAAATTATATGAAATTAACAAAATTTAACCAACAGTTTAACTGATCAGTCAATTTTATCATTTAATCAGTCCAACTTAATTGACTAATCAGTTAGACTGTTGGTTAAAATTCGTTAATTTCATATAATTTTGTACGATGAGTTAGTACAGAATGTCTAGTTTTTTGGCAAACCCCTACACATAACTACCTTTAAAAAAAAAAAAAAAACCAACACAGCCTAACAAATAAAATAAAATTAAATTAAAAAAAAATTTGATCAGTCAATTTTATTATCCAATCAGTCCAACCCAACTCACTTACAAAATGTCTAATTTTTTAGCACACCCCTATCTATACATAATCACCCCTATAAAGAAAAGAGAGAAAAAAAAAATTAAAAAAACAAAAAAAAAACCAAAATAGCACAGCTTTGAAAAAAAAAAAAAAAAAAAAGATTTCGAGGCAAATTCGAGCCTCAAATTCGAGGCCTGAATCATTAATCTTTTTGAATTTTGTTGCTAAAGGCCATTTTTTGCAACAAAATTTTCACTTATAAAGATGAAAGAGTTTGGTTAGTAAAACACTGATATGATGTAGTGAAAGGTGACGCAAGGGTTTGCATCATAATTTTAAATAATATTATTTGGGCATATATCGGTATTGATTGCGGTGTAATAATATAAAGAGTATCAAACGATATGCATCTAAAATCAACTATCGCTGTCAGGAGTTTTTTAACATTAACAGTCGCAAAAAGTGCTTTCTAGCAACTGAACTCGCCATATCAGGTGTGAAACCTGATATGTTTTGGGAATTGACTGATACACATGTGATTTTCATTTTAACCAATATACCGGAGTTTATCGGTGTTAGAATGAAAAACCAAATATGTATTGACCAATACGGTAAATGTTGATTGATATTTAAAAAGGATATTTACCAATCAGTCCTATTAACTAGACTTATTTATCTACTGGTCTTGATTGATAAATTTATTACTGTAAATTTATTCATAAAAATAAAAGAGATTAATTAATTTATATTTGATAAATTTACCCTATTTATAAAATAGAGAGAGAGAGAGAGAGAGAGAGAGAGACCTGAAGGGTTGAGTTATTGGCATAGCTAGTTTCTCCATTGCCTGCATTCATGTGAAGAACATTTTGGACTACCATGTTTCCTTTGTTTGCCACCCTTGCCCTTCTGGTCTATATATAGATGACCTGTGGGCAAATACGACTTTTCCAACTTGAGATGAAATAATTTGCTTCTGTCTTTTCATTAGCTTAGTGTCACGGACTTAGGCTTCGCAAGCCAACTGTGCAGCCTTAGATGCCTCTCAACCCTCTTGGTTGCACCTAAGTCAGCCTCACCCACTCAACCACACTAACACACGCAGTTTAGGTGGAAGAATGTCTTCACTATACAAGTTAAATTTACAAGTATAGTCGTGTATAAAGCTTTACAAGGCTCTCACCCTTACACTCACAAGTGTTACACTCTTTAGAGCTCTCTTGGATCTCCACTCTTAGGTGATCCTACAAATGAGACCCTTTCCCCCTTATATAGCCATCCTCCTCCCAATGGACAGCTAGGATCATTTTGATCTAAGGGCTACAAACTCTCCTCTAGAACACTCCATAGAAATATCTAGGACAACTACCCTATCTACTACATTCTAGAACTCTCTACATTAGTGTAGTACATGGTAGGCTTCTCCATGATATTCTAGGACGTTCCAGAGCCATCCAGACTCTCCTGGACCCTTCCACCGCATTCCGGAATCCTTTAGGCCACTCCGGACCCTTCCACCAATTTCTAGAGCCTTCCAGCATACTCTAGCTCGGTCTCCCACCTTCCGGAACCTTCCAGCATCCTTCAAATGCTGCTCCTTGTGTCACAGAATTCTCGGGGCGTGACATTAGTCTCACATTTTTTTTTCTTTTTTATGCTGCATTAGTTTTTGGGATTTTTTAAGGAAAATAAAATTTTCCTTATTTGATTCCCATAAAAAAAAAAATGAAAAATTATGAATATTTTACGTGGAAATGCATAGGCAAACCATTTTTATTTTTTCTTCCAACCCAAGGACTAAATAAGTTGCTTGTGAATCACATCCGTAAAACTTTTTATTTTATTTTATATATCTATTAATTTTTTCTTTATCATTTTCCAAGCACAAATAGGTTGTTTATTTGATTGATTTTATTTATTTATTTCTCTTTTCGTTTTGCTACACAAATCTTAGATCGAAAAAGAACGTTTAGATATATAATTACTGTATTTTATGAAAAATTATTTATTGTTCCAAGGACAATAACACATGATGCCGCAATTTAATTTTTATTAATTAAAATTGTGAGCCTTATCCGGGAAGATCACTACGAACAACTATTAGTAGAGGGGGTTTGGCTTCCCTTCAGTCCGTGGTCGGACTGGAGGGTGTTATTGGACTCGTGGGGACTTATTCCAGGTCCCGTTTTGATAATCTGAACCGTTCAATGTGTAGAATTCATTGAGTACTATACATTTATACAAAATCACATTGATAGGATATCGATAGCTACGTGATCAAATCAGTTTTGTATATATAAAAAAAATGAACGGTGAAAAAATAAACGATTGGCATAAATCTAATCCGATGAAATAGTTATCGATATCCGATCAACATGATTTTTTACAGACATATAATACTTCGATGAGTTCTACATAATGAATGGTTCGGATTATTAAAATGGGACCAGTGCTATGTCCCCAAAGACTTAGCAGCACCTTTCAATTCGATCATAGACTGGAGGAAGGTAATCCCTAGTAGGGGACTCTCACCCCACTTCGCCCTCCTTAAGTGACCATTGTTGCCATACATGATTGTACTTGCTAGACTCTTTTTCAGCTCCGCTCTTCTTAGAGGTGTAAATCTGGCCCGACTCGGTCCATGTCGGGCCTCGCGGGCTCCTGCCAAAATTGGGGTTGGGTCGGCCCACGGGCCTGGGCTTGGCCTCGGGCTTGGGCGGGCTTGACCATTTTTTTTAAAAATTTTTTCTACCAAAAGTTTATTATTTTCTATTAAAAAATACACTAAGTCTCGGGTGGGCCGGGCCTTGAGTGGGTCTTAGACGGGTCGGTGGGTTAGGCCACGGACCGGGCTTCAAAATGATGGCCCTGGCCTTGGGGCTCAGGCTAGGCTCTGGCCCGGGCCCACCTCGAGCCAGGGGCGGGCTTCGAGCCGCGGGCCATTTTTACACTCCTAGCTCTCCTCTATTCCCTTCGATTATTCTGTTTTACAACTTACATTTTTAATATTGAATTAGACATTTTCCTGTAGTGGGATTGGAGAGTTGAAAAACGAAAAGAGAAAATTTGTGTGATACTTGAATAGAATTAGTTTTTAATTTATGGAACTGATTTAGTTGGTCACTCTTGCACACTCTTATGTATGAACTTAGAAATCAATCGTTACAAATTATATTGACTTATTTATTTTTGGAAAAATTACAACAATAGTACTTGTGTAACGCTCTGAAATAAATATTAATATTTCATTTTGTAATATTTCTTACAAATAATCAATAAACTCATATCTTATATTCCATTCATAATCTTGATTGTACAAAAGATGACATATGTGGTATATATTCATAAATTCTAAATTCTGAATCTATAGCATATGACATGGATACATGAATTTAAAATAAAAGTAAAATCAAGTAATCATATATTCTAATGGTTACATCTTTCCAAATCGATACTTGGGTACATCAAAATGAGTTCAACTCAATACAATTAAAGCCCAAGGCTTATACAAAATAATTACATCAAATAAACAAAGAAACTCTTGGCTCAAAGTCTTCCCAAACTATGTCTTTGGTGGAGACATATTATCAGCACCTGAAAATTATTTTCCACATATGGTGAGCCAAAGTCCAGTAGAGATACTTTAACGCAATATATGAATATTAACAAAGTCACAAGGTGAATGCACATGCATGCCATTTGTCAAACATTCCTCAATTTCCATCTCAAAATTATGCAATGCCAGATTATATATCAATTCATGAAAATAATCATTTTATAAGAGAAAACAGGGTAGTGAATACAAAATACTGGGAATATCTAGGTACGTGTCTGCCAGTAGGCTATATAAGCACTACCAAAGCCATTTTACCGGTACTGACCGGAAGGATCGGCACTTAATCGCGCAAGTTTCTGGACTTTCACCAATGACACACAGGCCAACATAATAATCACAACCACACCCCCTAACTAAATTCGCCAAGGTATTCATTTCTTTTTCTCAAAACAGAACATTTTGAATGTTTAAGTATGCTATAATGCTTAATGCAAGATGTATGAATGATTGTTTTCAATTCATCTAATCCTCATACAATTTCTACAACAATCAAAGCTATCCTCTACTAATAGTCCAAAACAAATATTTCTATACAATAGATAATTTCTAATAAAAGATATAATTTCACAAGGGTTCCCCTTAAAATTAGTGGCTTTTTGTTGAAAGTTTTAGTGACAGTTTTAAAAAAATTATTTCAAAAAGTCACTAATTTTTAACTTTCAACGGCAGTTTGAAAAATTCATTACGGAAAAATGTCATTAATTATAAGTTTTAGTGACAAATTATAAAAACTGTGACAAAAAAGGTCACTAATAGTCAATTTTTAGTAACATATGTAAAAAATCATTTTAAAAATTATTTTTAACGATAATTTTTTAAAATTTATTTTTAATAAAATTTAATAAAAATTAAATTTAATTATTAAAATATATTGGTAATGTACCCTAAATAAAATTTGATTGTGCCAAATCTAATTAATGATGCAATCTCATCTTTAGATTTGTTCTCCGATGTGTCTCTGCTCTCTTTTTCATTGTATTGTTTTCTAGCAACTGTTCCTAAGAAGAGGACACATCACCAACATTTGTCCGTATCTCATTCTATGAACCTTTCTGTTAACTTGATTTTCATATCTAAAACTTGAGTGACATAAATCCATAACCATCAAATGACAACATTTTCTTCATTTCCTATATATATATATATGTATCTTATGTAGTGGACAAGTTATATATGCCTTCTTACAGTCAAAATAATGGAAAAAAATATAGGTATCTAGGGTTTACTTTGCAAAGTTTTTCCCAAAAGGCGTTGTATTGTCTTTGAAGGTATCTAACAATGTGGGAATCAGCTATTTAACTTGTGATTTGTGGGAGAAATAATATTTTACTATGAGCATAGATATTTTTTGAGCAAGGTTACACAAATAAAATTTATGTATAATATTTTAAAGCTAAATGATTTGATCATTTGTATTCCTTTTATTTCAAATTACAACATTCACTATCGTGTGTCATATATAAAAAATGCTAATGTTGTATCATTCTAGATAAATTTTAATATAAATTATACTTTTCACTCCTATAGTTTTACTTAAATTTTATTTTGGTTCTACTGTTTCATTTTGAACAATTTAGTCTTTACATTTTAAGGTAAATTTCAATTTGGTCATTCCGTTCAAATTAAATGTTAAAATCAACGATTTTGTAACATGTGTCAATTGGTGATTTGAGCATAAGGATTGAATTAAAATTAGATTTAAAATATAGGGACTACATTCTTTAAATTGAAATAATTGAGATTAACATAAAATCTGAGTCAAACAATAATAATTAAAAGTATAATTTGCCCTAAATTTTATATATAAAATTTCTATTTGCAAATATTTTCCAAGTCTTCCATTTAAGGGAAATAGGAATGACCCTAATGCATGGTAAAGCCATTACATTTGTAGGGATAGATATCCATCTCAATCTTAATCTCAATTTCAATCTCATCTCAATCACAAAGGTGTGAGAGACAAGCATGATCCAAATAAGGATCTGAAATTAAGATAAAATCCACTCTTGTGTTGCCACTTTAGGAAACATATATTATGGTGTTATAAAGAACCCTTATCAGTTTTTATTTGATATCATGGTTCTTTGAAATAATTTTGATAAAAGACTTTAATGCCAAAAGCATACTTGCCCTCATGAAAACTTTTAGTACCACATCTTTATGTGGTTGAAGCACCATCAACACAAAAATATGACTTGAGTCATTAACAAATTTGAAAAGGAGAAGAAAATTAGTTGTCTATGAAAGGTAGGGGCCCTCTCACACATAATTGTATGAGAACGAGAAGAATGGAGAAATTATTTGGTGATCCATAGTTTATGCCACTCAAAGAATGACATCCAAACATTTAACCGTGACACACATATTTTATAGAGTTCTATTTTGAATAATACATGGTAACTCGAAAATAATTGGCCCGAATTGGCTCGAAACATAAAATGACGTCGTTTTGGGTTCCTTTTTTTTTTTTTTCCTCTTTTCTTTCTTTCCTTTCCCTTTCTTCTCTGAGACAGACAGAAAGACACAAGAGGGGAGAGAGAGAGAGAGAGAGAGAGAGAGAGGAGAAGAAGAAGAAGAAGAAAAAGGAGAAAAGATTGAGAGGAAGATCTGTATTCTCTCTCTCTCATATATATATATATATATAGATATGTGTGTGTATAGATCTATGTACACTCTGGTGTTGATGTTGGTTATGATGATCTGGTGTTAATGATGATGATGTATAGATCTCTCTCATATATATAGATATATAGATATGTGTGTATAGATCTGTGTATACACAGATCTAGTGTTGATGATGATGTATTGATTCTACAAATTTTTTTTGTAGTTGTTTAATGTTGTTGATGATGATGTGGTGGTGTTCCTTCATCTTCTCCTCTCTCTCACTCTCTCTACTCTGTTCTTTTTTTATTTTTATTTGAAATGAAATGTGTGAGTTTTGTAACAGGGATGACTTGTACAAAGAAATGGGAGCGGGTGTACAAAGAACTCGGGCCTTTCGAGTCTCGATCTTTCGAGCTACAAACGGAACTGTTCTATTTTTATTGTCAATAACAGTTACTAATAAAATTTTACTATCAATAAATGTGTATTTGGGATTAACATTTTTAGTAGTTTTTTTTTTATTAATTTTATTTATTTATTTATTTATTTTATGTCTTCAGTGAATTTTTTTTAAAATTTAAATAAATAAAATTAAAAAAAGTAATTTTTTAGATCGATCCCCACCTCACTCACCTAACTGTGATCATGACAGCTTAACCAACGGTATTGATCACACACCACACGCAGTGTATCCAAGCGTTGAGTGTGCCCACAAAGCACCAGAATGTGCCCAGCTGCGCGTGTGTGATTAGCGCAAGAATAATGATATATGGTCTAGTTTGAAAATTCTAAAAGTTAGAAACTCATTAAAAAAATTAAAAAATTAATAATTTATATAAAAAAGTCAAAAAAAAAAAAAAATTTCTCTCTACATTTTACATATATTTTCATAAAAAATCAAAAAAGTCATCTTAAACATATTAATTTTTTTTACATCATATTTTAGTCAAAAAATTACTAAAAAAAACTTGTTCCCAAACGAGACATATCAATTGATATATTAATTAGTATACTAATAAATAATGTATAATTTTAAAAATTTTGAGTCTTTATAATTTATATAATAGATGAGGTCATAATTTGAAAGTAATAATATCATAATATATATTAATATATTAATTAATATACTAATTATATGCATTTAGCAGCATCGATAATGCAAAGCACTGTTGTGTGAATCGCACTAGTGCACACTAGCATGTCCCTTAAGTCTTTTTAAATCAAAAGAATCTTTTATGATTGAGCGCATTAGTTGTTGTTGTTGTTTTTTTTTTAGGAAAAATGCGTGAGAGTGCGAATATGTAGAGCTCGAATAGTCCGAAATATTATCTTACCGGTAAGAGAATAAGAAAAACCCTCAAAACGATGTCGTTTTAGAGTTTTCGGACGATTTGGAAGACTGATTTTCGAGCTACTAATCACGGTCTTTTTTTTTATCTTCTTCTTTTTTGTTTTTGTAATGTTATTTATTATTATTATTATTTTTATGTGAAACAAGACTTCATGAAGGTGAGTGAAGAAAAAAAAATATGAATATTGAAAATTTCAAAGCAATATATAAAAATATTTCAATAAAATATAGTGGGGTTGGGCTCACTTACATGGAGGGCTTGTTTAATGTGTGGTGCCTATGAAGTGCCAAAAATTATTTGGTGGATTTGGAGTAGGTTTATATGGTGTCTTAATTTGATATTTATTGGTTAAAGTAATAGAACTCAATACCTTTGTTAAGTTTTTGAAAAATAACTTGACAAGTGTCAAGTCATAAATAGTGTGGTGTATTGCCACATAACCACCAAATAACCTTTCTATGAAGCACTACATAGTTTTTTTCTCCAAAAAGGTCTCATTTGATAGCGGAATAGAGAAAATTATACTAAGATTTTAAGGCAAATTTATATAGTGTCCCAATTTATTTTTTATTAGTTAAACTAGTGGGATTTACCTCTTTTTATGTTGGCTTTTGAGAGATAATATGACAAATATTGCGAAGTAAATGGCATGTAACAATGCTTGACCTCCAAATAACCTTCCGAGGAATCAAAGACGGACTTAGGATTCTAATATAAGGAGGTAAATATATATATATATATATACCAACAAAATTTTTAAAAAGAAAGTGTAAACTATAACATCAATTTCTACTAACATAAAAGGTGAAAAATAGAATGAAAACCATATATAAATAAACTTTTTTTTTTCTATTTTCATGCAGGGTTATAAAATATAACAATTGTAAGACAATCTATTGATATTAGTTGTGAGAAACTATATTTTGTTATATTTGTCGAAATTGTTAAATTTTATACTTTGAACTCATATTTTATAGATATAGAGGCGTGGGTCGTGCAATTACTTCTTTTCTTTTCTTTTTTTTAATTTTTGTTTTGTTTTATTTCGCTTTGTTTTATTTTGTTTTGTTTTTCTATTAAAGCCTAGACAGAACAAATGTGTATAATTTAAAAGTAAATAATAATATACTAATATTTGTAAATTTTTTGAAATCATTGGAGGGGCGATGGCTCCTTGTTCACTCTAAGTCTATCCTTGCGAGAAATATACTTTATTTATTTATTTTTGGGCGTGCGGGCCCCGCCGGTGGGGGGGGGGGGGGGTGTGTTTATCTAAGCAATGGGGCTTTCATATCCAGAAGAAAAAAAAGAAGTAAATATGACATTTTTTTGGTTATTTGCTTTGACGGATATGTTTTCAATATTACAAGTAGAGATGACAATTTAATCCGACTCGACGAGGACTCGGCGCCTTGGCCCAGATGAGGACGATTTTTCTCTGAAAAATATATTTGATGGGCCGAGAATGGTATTCGAAAATGAATCCCCAATAATTTTTGGGCTGGGGATAGTGATAAGTTCCCCGGTCTCATCCTCGTTTCCGTCCCGAATTGAAATTACTATTATACCCCTCTATATATATGTGTGTGTGTGTGTTACTATGGACCTATGGAATATCTTTGAGAGAGATGCCTATTGATTTTAGAAGTTAACTTAGCTAATAATGTTGATTGTGCATGCTATTTTGCAAAATTCACAAGTGGCTTTTGTTTTTTTTTTGGTAGTGTGGGTGTTGTTTTGTATTTGTTTGTCATATTGTTGTTGTTTGGATGTTTATGTTTGGATATTGTTGGACTATGCTTTTATATATATTATTTTTATTTGCCTAAAATAAATAAATAAATAAAATGGGATATGTAAAATTAAAAAAAAAAAGGGTCGGAGATTTTTCGGGATCGGGGAAACCCGATCCCTGTTAGGGGTCGGGGGCAGGGGATGATGGGTTCCTTGCTGAGGATTGGGGGCTGGGGCGGGGGCGGGGGCAAGGGCGGGGACAAAGAATTTTCGAGGATCGAGGAACGGGGACGAGGAGTGTGATCTCCGGCCCTATCCAGGCTCGTTGCCATTCCTAATTACAAGGGGCTAATAAATTAATAACTGTGGTTATATTGTGTAGAGTGCACTACAAGAAAACAGGGTATATAACACGGAACTTTTTGCGACGGTGTAAGTGCTGTCGCCAAAAATGGTTTTTGCGACGGCGTGTAGCTGCTGTCGCCAAAAATGACCTTTTGCGACGATAGTGATCCCGTTGCTAATAAATGTACAAGAAAATTTCAGGAGCATTTGCAACGTCTGGTGTACCGTCGCAAAATTTTTTTTTCTTGAGACGGGAAAAAGTTACTATCGCAAATAACGGACAATTTGTGACGGCAAAAGTCCATCGCAAACTAAGTCTTGTTAAAACGACGTCGTTTTATTTGTTAATATTTATCATTTGTGACGGTTTAAATATGCCGTCGCAAAAAGTGAAAATTTCCTCGCCTGCTCATTTTATCCCATTCGTGGTGAAATTTTCCCCTAAATCCCTAAAATACTTTTGAAACCAAAACCCCCAAAATCCCTAAAACTTTTGAAACCAAAATCCTCAAAATCCTGACCTCTGGGTTCCAGCATTCAGCATTGCTAGTGACAGTGAACGACGACGAGGGTGAACGACGACGAGCAGCAGCGAGTGACGGCCTTCGCAAACCCTTCCACTCTCAACTCCTTGCTCCTTCTATCTCCTTCTCTAGATCTCACTCCCGCCGGAGTTTCCTTGTCAGAGCTGTAAGTGCTCTCTGTCTATAAAGTTTTCCTATATCTATAAATTGGATTTTTATCGGAAGTTTGTATGATAATCTTACCAAGTTTGTATAAATTGGATTTTTAAATTAAAAAAAATGGATAGTTATACCAAGTTTGTATAAATTGGATTTTTGCAGCAGAGACAAGTTTGTATGATAATCTTACCAATATTTTGGCATAATTTGTTAAAAACTCAATTCATTATTAATTTGGTACGACTATAAATTCATTTATCCATAAAAGACAAATTTTATTTCACTGTCTTTATATTGCTTCATAACAAATGATCAGATTATTCATGCAAATTGTAAGTTGGAACTTTATGAGGTAGAACTCCTGTTAGTCCATTTAGCTTTCTTCATATCTCTGCTGATCTTTCTAATATTTCGAGTGAGTTGCTAAATTTATTTGGTGATAATTTATTTACTGTGGCTAAAAGGTAAGTACTATTTGATAGCTTGTTCACAACATATCATTAACAGAAACCAAAAGCCAAAGGGGGTTTTATTGATTTTTGTATGGTTCAAATTCATGCTTGTTCAAGACCTTTCTTGTTTTATTGATTTTTGTATGGTTCAAATTCATGCTTGTTCAAGACCTTTCTTGACCAACATCCAATGCATGAGATTAATGAAAATATTTTCAAAAAATGTTTTTTGTTACCAGATTCTTTATCACAGTCTTATATCATCTATGTGGATGATTATGATGTTATTTTTAAATTATGTTATTTGTGATGTATCCAATCTAACCCGTTTCAGACACCTATTAATGGGTACTAATTGGGGGTCATTTTTTATTTTTATCTTTTATGTTTATTTATATTTTTTGTTTTTGTTTTTTTTATATAGTGATGGAGTTTAAAGTTTAACATTTAATCATTACACTAGCAAACTATTTTCTTATGGAGGAGATGTTCCCTTGGAATTAGTGAGAGGTTAGGAGTGCACTTTTTTGTTTTGTTTCTGTTTTTGTTTTTGTTTCTGCTTTTGTTGCCTTATTGGAGAACTACCAGGTGGAATTAGCTAGGGATCTTACAAAAGAAATCTTGCTGAGATAAAGGTTGTATTATAGGAATTGATTGTTTTTAACTAGAGACTCTACACACATGATGTGTGTGCAAAATATGCTTTTAACAAATTTTATTTTATTTATTTTTACATATTGCGGGGTAGTTCGCAACATGAATTCATTGTGATATTTTCCCAAAATGTTGTGTTATAGCAATTCGTTTTCATGTTCACACTGAGTTGTTCACAATTCGTTTTCATGTTCACACTGACAATGGATATGGATTTGAAAACTTCGTAAAAGAGAAAAAAATAAAAATAAAAATAAATAAATAGGAGTGTTGGGAGAGAGACGTGCCACATCACTATTTAAAGTGTTTGAGAATTTTTAGAAAATTAGACGAACATTTGGGGGCATGAGAGGCTCAGCAGTGTAGATTACTCCATGAATGGAAAAGAATAAGAAGAACTATTTTTGTATGCCACCCAAGGAGTGTGGCTTAGTGCAACAAACACAAGGATCTTTTAGGGTGTGATCCATTAAATCTTTTTAAAATGGTTGTCCAATTTTATCTGTTTGTTCAAACTGCTGGGAGTGTTTGCTCATTTGTCTCGATTTGAAAATTTTAAAATATGATTCTGGTGTCTTTTGATGCCAGGAATTTACTTTCTTCTCAAGAGAAATGCAGATCATTTCAAGCTCATTGCACTAGTGAGATTAGTTGTTTGGCTAATTTCTATTTTACTTTTATGACACTGTGGAATGTTAGTAAGTCAGGGTAGTACAACTGGGCGTTCAATACTTATCCATAAATTCAAACCCCAAATCCTCTCTAGAATTTGTAGGTATAATTGCTTGTGCTACACTTGAGTTTGTTTTGCCAAGGCAAAAATTGCAAGAATGAATTTCGCCCTCTATACTTTCGCCCTCTTTCAGGGTCTTTACATTTGGTACTGCTGACATTTCCTTGTTGAATATATTAGGTCCTGTTTGGGAAGGGCTAAAACCAGTTTTAGGGTCCACTTTAAAGTTGTTTTAGACCTCGTAATTGTGAATTTAATGCAAAGGGATTCATCTGGTCCATTTTTTCAAACAGCCCTTAGAGTTGGCTTAAAATTTATAATCTTGTCACAATAGTAATTAGTGATTGTACTTTTTTTTCTTGTCTTATTTTATCTCTCATCTTAGTATTTTTTAGGAATAATTACTGGTAGGTCTTATTGACTGAATTTATTTATTCATAAGTCTGGAGTATTTATTTATTTTTTGCACATCGTTTTGATAATGAAATTTTTTTAAATCTTTTTAAATGTGTTTTGTATTTGTGGAACGATGATTTGGTATTGGTAATGATATTGAGATATTTCTCTACACCTTTACAACATATGAGAGCTGATATGATGGCCTTTGTGTCACAGGGGGTGAGTGTGGATCCCAACAGATAGGTTCGATATAAATTAAATTGTTTGATAGTTAAATTTTCATACAACATATATGGTGCTGGACTTAATCTCATAATGAGCAGCAGTGGTGTTGGGTAATTGGATGCATGATGGTGATATATATGCAGTGGGTGTGAAATAATCCTTAAGGGTCCGGTTGAGCACATTTGGGACATTTGGATTTTCCATCTCTAATGGCTCAATGTATGAATATGAATATTCAAGTTTAGGAACACGGGCAGAGGCTTTAAGTCTCCTAAGAGTCCTTTCTAGTTCAAGGTCCAAACTCCACAATTTAGGGTGACAAGAACGGCGCCCATGCATACACTACCCACACACACACAAAAAAAGTTCCGACTCTGTGCACTAAGTTACAAAAGCAAAATACCAAAGGGAGAAATACTCATAGCGGTTTAATGAAAACACTTACTCGTCTTACGGGTGCTTGACGTGTAGACGTTGTCTCCAACCTCTAATTGAGCTTTGTCTTTCTTTTTAGCACTTTGGTGCTTTGCTTGCGAGTGTTTGCTTCTGTTTAAGCACGTTAGTGCTGCGTTTTTTTTTTTTTAATTTTTAAAGCTCGGATGCGCTCCGGTTGCACTTCGGTTATAGTTCCACTTTCAAACGCTCTGCACACTTAGCAACACGAATGCATAAAATCCTAAACTAAAAATTAAAATAAGAATGTAACTTTAAATTAACTAATTTCGCTAGAAGTCCTCGGCAACGGTGCCAAAATTTGATGGTGACGGTGTCAAAATTTGATGGTTCGTTGAACTCACCAAATATAAATCACTAAATTACACCAAATTCTTTTAGAATAATGACAACTCCAGGTATCGATCCACAGGGACAATTGTGAAATTAAACTAATTTAATTTTTAAATTCCTAAATCAATTTTGGTTAAAAAGATTTGAGGATGCTATGACTAAACAAGAATTAAATGAACTTGAATAATTAAATTGAATATTAAAATTAGGGTTTGAGATATTAATTTTTGGGAAAAATCCTAGGGTAAAGAATTCACCACTAACCACATGAATGAGATTTAACATCGGCCATCAATTGCAATCCGATTTGAAATACCCAATATTTTACTACTACAAGTTTGAAATATTGATCAAGAGGGTTGTCGCATTCAACGTACAGGCTCGAATCATCCCGAGTAGTACGAGTCGTTTGCTCTAAACTATGGTAGCAACACGACCCGTCTCTCATAGCATGACTCATCTCGTATTTTGAGTACAAACACAAAGAAAATTAATGTATGGAACGCATTAAACAATCACAGAGAGCAAAATACATGAAGAGATGAAAGAAACAATTATTAAAAACTTCTAGATCATCCATACATCCATTCAAACCAATTCACAATTAAAGCTTATGAAAAATTCTATTACATGGCTAGGATTTCATTAAACCCTAGAAAAGACGACTAGCCACTCATGGAGGAGTGGGAAGAGGAAGAAGATGAGGAAGAAACCCCCATGGAAGTGTCCTTCAAGATTTAAGAGAAAATCCTCTCTTTAGAACCCTAGCCTCTCTTTTTTCTGAATTAATTTTCGAACCCTAGGTTTGGCTATTTTTCTTTCTTTTATTCTCAGCAAAACATATTAAAAATTATGTGCACGCATCCCTAGGTGGGCCGCTCGAGTGCCCATGTGGGCTGCACGTGCGGTGAAGCTTGGTCGCACGTGCGGTGGTCTGGCTGGCTTGGATTCTTCATTTCTCGCACGGAGGATCCGCTTTCACGCCCTTTTTGATTGAATTTTCATATTTCCTTCCAAATCTGTACAAGTGCACGAAACATATCATTTCCACCAAATAAACAAAAGTGAAAGACTAAAAATGTAACTTAAGTGGCCTCAATGTGGTACCTTTCGGCCTACATCATAATGGATTGGGAGTTTAGAGATTTTATAGTTAAGAAGGGATGTAGCTTGTGAAATGAAAGGATCATTAGTGCCAACACCACAAATAGAGCTTTTAGAGTAATTGACTTTCAGTCCATAAATTAAATCAAAGTTGAAGAGGATATTTTTGATATTAAGGAGTTCATCAAGATTTGCATTATAGAACAACATTGTATCGTCTGCAAATTGAAGATTAAAGAGAACTAAGTCACTTGAGCTAATGGAGATACCTTGAATTAGGTTGAGTGACCTTGCATTATGTAATAGATAGTTAATCCTTCAGATGCAACAAGGAAGAGGAAGGGAGAGAGTAGATCTCCCTGTCTAAGACCTTTTGACATTACAAACTAATCAGTAGCTGGGCCATTGACAAGGACAGAGACTGAGGCGCATGAGAGACATTCTTTGATCCCAGAGCACCATTTTAACCTGAAACCCATTTGATGTTAGGATTATGGACACTCAAAACTCAATCACACACATATAGAAGACACAGATATTTATGTGGTTCGGCCCAATGCCTACGTCTATGAAGCAGAAACGAGAATTTCACTAAAAACAGAGCAAATACAAAAATAGAGGAGAAGATGATTCTCTCTCAACTCATAGCTCTCTCTTTCTCTCTCTCAAATTTCTGATACAAATTAGCTTCCCTCTCTCTATTTATTTATACACAAAGCTGAGAGGTGTGAAAGCTCGGGTTGGCAGCCATTTCTTCTTACGGCTGGTCGGTTGGCAGCTATCATTCTTGACTTTTCTTGAAGCTTCCATTCCAGCTTCTTCTAGCACCTGGTTAGGCTCCAATCTTGACTTACAAGATCTTCCAGAATGGTGTAGATTGGTGTGGATTCACAACAATTCTTCTTCTCCACACTAATGTGCCCAATCGACTTCTCATTTGAAGTCCATGTCGGTCAGATTCTTGCAAACCTCTAGTTTATTTTCGGTGACAACCTTGGTCATCATGTCAGAAGGATTATTGTCCGTGTGAATCTTCACTAGCTTCACCAGTTGTTTCTCCATCACTTCTTGTATCGAATGATACGAGACATCAATGTGCTTTGTACATGAATGGTACATGGAATTCTTGCTCTGATCAATTGCATTTTGACTATCATAATATACCTTGTACTATTCTTGTTGTAGTCCCAATTATTGGAGAAACCGCTTCACCACAACATTTCCTTTTGCAGCATCTGCGGCAGACATGTACTCTGCCTCTGTTATAGATAAAGCAACACACTTTTGCAGTTTGGACTGCCATGAAACAACTCCCTCTGCAAAGGTAAACATGAAATCTTGATGTAGATTTTCTACCATTAAGATCACTCGCCATATCGGCATTTGTAAAGCCCCCCAAAATTGGTTTAGCTCCCCCAAAACATAGATACATCTTTGAAGTTCCCTTCAAGTATCGAAGAATCCATTTGACTGCTTCCTAATGCTTCTTTCTTGGATTGGCGAGGAATTGGCTCACAATGTCAACTGCATGAGCTATATCTGGCTGGGGACACACCATTGCATACATCAAACTTCATACTGCAGAAGAATAGGGGATTATCTCAATTTCTCTACTTTCAGAACTGGTCGTGAGACATGAACGCTTTGTCACCTTGAAACGGTTGGCCAGTGGTGTGTTGACTGGCTTGGCATCTTTCATGTTGAACCTTTCAATCATAAGTTTAACATATTTTTCTTGTGACAGTCATATCTTCTTAGCTTTCCTGTCATGAACAATTTTCATGCCCAAAATTTATTGTGTTGGGCCTAAATTCTTCATGTCAAAATACTATGACAAGTCCTTTTTCAACTTATTGATCATAACAATATTTTGTTCGATGATCAATATATCATCAACATACAATAATAGGATGATGAAGTTTCCATCCGAAAACCTTCGGAAGTATACACACTGGTCTACTACTGTTCTCGTGTACTCGCGATCCATCATGAATGAATTAAACTTCTTGTACCATTGTCTCGGCGCCTACTTCAGGCCATAGAGACTCTTCTTCAGTTTGTAGACTAGATTTTCTTTCCCTTTAACTTCAAATCCTTCTAGCTGCTCTATGTAGATCTCTTCCTCCAAATCACCATGGAGAAAGACAGTCTTGACATCCATCTGTTCTACCTCCATATTCAATTGAGATACTAATTCCAAAGTAACTCGAATAGAAGTCATCTTCACAACTGGGGAGAAGACCTCATCAAAGTCAATTCCCTTTTTCTGTCCAAAACCCTTGACAACCAAGTGAGCTTTATGCTGTAGGAGTTTTCCGTTGCCATCTTTCTTCAACTTATACACCAATTTGTTTTTCAAAGTTTTCCTATCTCTTGGGAGTGGAACAAGCTTGTAAGTGTAGTTCTTCTGTAAAGAACTCATCTCCTCTTTCATGACTTGCATCTAACAGTCTTTCTCTGAATGACTCTTTACTTTTGAAAAACTTTCTGGTTTCCCCTCATGAGTAAGCAAAATATACTCAGAAACAGGGTATTTTGACAACATCTTAGGCTCTCTTGTTGATCTTCGTAATTGTGGACCAATAGTCTCTGGTGGAAGGAGTTGTGGCTTCTCCTACTCAACACCCTCTTTTTTCTGGAAATCCATTTTACAACTCTACATCATTGGTTGCATGCTGTGGTAGCTCTTCTTCATTAGTGGCATGCTTTGATGGTGTAGGATTCAGAAAAACCTCTGAAACATTATCAACTTTGGGTTTGGCTGGTTGGCCAAAGTCTTTTAAGGTCTGGCCTTCTTGAAACACTACATCTCTACTTCGAATGACCTTCTTATTTTTCGGATCCCACAATCTGTATCCAAATTCTTTATCTCCATAGCCAATAAAGATACAAGGAGTGGCTTTATCATCTAGCTTCTGCATGTACTCCTTAGATACATGTGCAAATGCTTTGCACCCAAACACTCTCAAGTAAGAGTAAAAAATCTCTTTTCCAGACCATACCTTTTTTGGAATCTCAAAATTCAGTGGAACTGATGGCGACCTGTTGATTAGATAGTAAACAACACATATAGCTTCTCTCTAAAATGGCTTTGGCAGCTTTGCCATTTTGAGCATATATCTGACCTTCTCCACAATGGTCCAGTTCATTCTCTCGGCTACACCATTATGTTGTGGGGTTCCAAGAACAATTTTCTCATGCCGGATGTCACAAGTAGCATAGTAGGCTTCAATTTTTTTTGAAGTGTATTCGCCTCCATTGTCTGTTCGGAGACACTTTAGTCTCTTTCCAGTCTCCCTTTCCACCATAGCATGAAATATCTATTCAAGAAATATACCTAAACCTTTCGAGATGCATCATCAATAAAAGTCAGAAAGTATATTCTGCCACCCAAAGATTTCACTTATATCGGACCACATACATCAGAGTATACTCTGCTCAACAACTCTGATTGTCTTCTAGATGATGATGAAAAATTGACTCTATGATGCTTTTCAAATAAATAGTTGTCATAAGGGTTTAACTTCGCATCTTTGGCAAAGGGAATAAGAGATTTCTTTGCCAGAATTTGCAACCCTTTATCACTCATATGACCCAGCCTTTTGTGCTACAAATTTGGTGATGCTTCATCTTCTACTGCATTGAGGCTGTCTGAACTCACGTTTACATGAGTTTTGTACAGAGTATCACTTGTTTGTCCTCTGGCTACCACTATAGATCCCTTCTTCAACTTTCACATGCCTTTGCCAAAGTAGTTCTCATAGCCTTGTTGATCTAAGGCTATCCATTAAATAAGATTTAGGTATAAATTGGGAACATGCCTGACATCTTTCAACACCATCGTGCACCCAACTTTGGTTTGGATGTGAACATCACCAATCCCACAATCTTTGAAAAACTGGAGTTTCTCATCCTCACCGTACCAAAATCTCCATCTTAGTACGTACTGAAGAACTCTTTCCAGGGTGTGGCATGGTAGGAAGTTGTTGTGTCTCACACCCACTCGGTGTCACTGTTTGACATATGAAGGCATTCTTTTTCTCCAACAGAGAATAATGCAACATCCTCTGAGATAGTAACTATAGCATTCCAATCATTGGTCTGCGGCTAACTATTGCCTTGTTTTTGTTTTTCCTTTAAGGCATAGCAATATTTCTTTATATGACCCTCCTAGCCACAGTAGTAACACTTGAACCTTGGCCAGCTATTACTTTCTTTGGACTTTCTTCTGTCTTGAGATCTTCTTCTGCTAGGTCTTCTGTTTTTGCTTCTTCTTTTACTTCTGCCTCTGTCTCTACCTTTGTCTCTATTTTCTATGAGGAGAGCATTGGACTAATCTTTGTCCATGTCTTTCTTTCTTGCCTTTTCACTGAATAAGGCATTGGTGATTATACTCGTGGTCAATTTTCCTTCAGGTGCAGAGTTGCTGAAAGACACCACCAACGTATCCCAACTGTCTGGCAAGGAACTGAGCAACAATATGGCCTACATCTCATCATCTAGCTTCATTTTTACAGTTCCTAGCTGGTTCACTAGATTTTGAAACTCACCGGTGTGTTCAATAATAGAGACACCACCTTTTAGCTTCAAATTTACAAGTTGTCTCATCAGGAGGGCTTTATTTCGAGCAATCTTTGCCTGGTACATGCCTTTGAATTTTGTCCAGAGAGCATAGGCATCAGTTTCTTAGGTGACATGGTGGAAGACACTGTGATTGATCCCTTATTTGATTTGACCAATGGTCTTTCAATTTTTTTGCTTCCAGTCTTCATTCTTCTCTACAGCTGGTTTAACTCCATTAAGTTTAATGGGGTCAAACAAATCTCGGTAGTACAGGGTATCCTCCATTCTGGGCTTCCAAATTGCATAGTTGGAAGCATTCAGCTTTATCATAGATCCTGAAATTGACGTTGATTCCTTCATTAATAATTGTCTCTATAGAAAATGATCTCTGTCTAAAAAATTAGACTTCACTGTTGAGTCTAGATTGGTCGAATTAGCGGAAAAGACTTTGAATCACCAAATTAAAAATCTGTAAATTTTTGAAATTTGATTTACAAAATCTAACTATACGGATGTGTCCGGAATATGCCAAATAGTTGTAAAGCATTATTGGCTCATCAAAAACGGACCTTAAATGGCTCAATTATGGCCAAAACAGTTTAATGGTTCAGAGTGGTAAAATTTGGAACATGCTAAGAAGCACTAGATAATTTTTCCTGAACAGCTTGGTCAAAATATACTTTCAGCAAAATATAGGGACCAAAATAAAAAGATTTAGAAAAACAGGGCCAAATTATAATTTTAGAAAGATTAGGGACTTAAAAGCAATTTACCAAAACTTTAGGGACTAAATTGAAATTTTAGAAAGGTTAGGGGTTGGCATGTAATTTACCAAAACTTTGGAGACTAAATTGCAATTTTTGAAATTCTGCTGATGCAATGCTGACGTCACTCCAAAACTTAATTTCGGTGAATCTTCGGCAACCTCTACGACGCTCGTTTTAGCTCTGATTTTGACAAATTTTATATCGTCGGAATCGTCTCAAGGAGATGCGCCTCCTAGTGTGCTCAAAAATTGATTTCGAGCAACTTCGAAATTTGACAATTTCAAAAAATACACTAATTTTCTCCAACATTGGCTCTGATACCACTTATTAGGATTATGAACACTCAAAACTCAATCACACACACAGAAGACATAGAAATTTACGTGGTTTGGCCCAATACCTAGGTCCACGGAGCAGAAGCAAGAATTTCACCCAAAATAGAGCAAATATAAAAATGGAGGATAAGATGATTCTCTCTCAACTGATACCAGTTGTTAGGATTAGGGACACCCAAAACTCAATCATACACACACAAAGAACACATAATTTATGTGGTTTGGCAGAATGCCTATGTCTATGGAGTAGAAATTAGTTTTCACTAAAATAGAGCAATTTACAAACAATGGAGGAGGAGGAGAAAAAATTCTCTCTCAACTCACAGCTCTCTGTCTCTGTCTCTCAAATTGTGATACAAATTAGTTTCTCCCCCCCTCTCTATTTATACACAAAGCTGAGAGGTGTGAAAGTTCGAGTTAGCAGATGTTTCTTCTTACGGCTGGTCGGTTGGCAGCCACCATTCTTGACCTCTGTTGAAGCTTCCATTCCAGCTCTTTCCAGTTCTTTCCAGCACCTGGTTAGCCTCTAATATTGACTTCCAAGATCTTCCAAAACGGTGTGGATTGGTATGGATTCACAACATTTGATGCATCAAATTCAATAGATAGATTCAGTCAAACGCTTTTTCAAAGTCAAGCTTGAGAATAAGTCCTTTATGTTTCTCCTTCTTCTATTACCCTTTACCCATTGTAATACAAACTCAAAGGGACTAAAAAACCTCCATTTTGAGCTCAGATATTTGTCTTTGAAAAGACCTAAGAAGTCTTCAGATTAAAAAAAAAAAAATCATATTTACTAGCCATTAAAATCAAGCAATGATATTTACTTCACTCTAAGTATCTCACACTTCCTCTTTTTATTATTTTATTTTTTAAGCCTTCACAAGTTGACTATAAGAGGTTAAAAGAAAAGTGTGAATATTGTTGCTCTAGAAATTCTGAGTACCAATCTTAATGAGTTAGAACCCCCAATGTATTTTTTAAAAATAAAATTCTAAAATTCAACCCTTCCTTTCTATTTTGTTCTTAAAATGATCAAGGCACCATAAGCATCAAACTTCTATACCCTAACTCTTTGATATCTAAACCAAAATTTGTAAACTTTTGAAATATAATAACAACGTCAATTGGAGCTCTTCAAAGAAATACATGTAGTTATTTAAGGTAATTTTGATATTAGGTAAATTTTGACACAAATTCCAATTTGATTCATATTGTTTTAATTTGAATAATTTAGCCATGATATTTCGATATTTTAAGTCCAATTTTAATTTGGTTATTCTTTTCAAATAGATCTTTAAAATTAATGATTTTATAACACGTGTTACTCTCTTGAGGTGTACACGTAAAAATAATTCACAATAAGGTGGAATATTACAAGAGTATGGTCACGGGATCCTCTGTGATAGTATGATTGGTGGAGAATGTGTAATATTAATTATTTGTGTTGGGTGATTGAGGAATATGAGGGGATATAATGAATGGTAATTGGTGAGGGAGTAGGACCACGTAATACTCTGGGATTATTGTATAATTTTGGGAGACTTATGTGTAGGTCGTAATAAGTGGACTTATTGCCCAATGACCCTATGACATTTTTCATCAAATACTATAAAAAATCGTTACTAATTGTTAATTTTTAGTGATATTTTGAAAAGTTGTTACACAAAATATCACTATATAAGTTTTAACGATAGGTTAAAAAAAATCGTTACAAAAAAAGTTATTAATTTTTAACTTTTAGCGATAGTTTAAAAAATTTATCATAGAAAACGACACATATTATAAGTTTTAGCGACAGTTTATAAAAACTATTGACAAAAAAAATCACTGATTATCAATTTGTAGCGACATATGTAATGATGATATAGTTCGTTCCAGGTAGAACGGGTCGGACTGATCCACGCTTCTCAAGCCTATATCTGTATGGCCAAGCTCACGGACTAACCTGCACAAGAGTTCAACGGGGAACGGGGAGTCCCCCAGCGAACCCTCCGACGAGCAAATTAGAACTGGAGGTTAGAATGTAGAGATGAATTAGAGATAGAAAGCTTAACTGTAACAACCCTCGTACCGGTTGCCGATAAATTACCGGTTAATTACTGATTACTGTTAACTGAGACTGATTATGACTGGTTATGACTGAATATGCAATACTGAACTGACTGAATGAAATTGAACCTGAATCGATTGTGTATATCTATTGTATTGCATATTCTATCTGTTTGATTGATTATTTATCTGTTCGTGTTTTATGTTTAAACTGCTAATTGAAGGCCTTATCGGCGGCCGAACCGGGAATAGATTGATGTTTTAGGACCATCATAATTTATGTGATTTAATGGTATAATTATCTGAAAACTGATTAGGTATGATTAAATTAGATTAAATATTGATTAAATGATAAGTTTGGCTATTTACCATTTTGCCACACTTAGTGGCCCACTACATCAACACTTGGAGCCTTATACATGTTGAAACAAAACATTTCCCTCAGTCATATTCTTGTTCCAACCGACCAAAGAAGAGAATTAGAGGGAGAGTGAGGGACTTGACTTGATATTGAGGATTTGGCTAGCAAAATTGAAGGAATTGTTAACTCAACTTCATAATTGAGCTCCTAAGCCTTGAATACAAGACTAAGGTAGGACATCCATCCTCTTATTGTTGTCATTAAGCTAGTTCTTGCATGATTCATGCCTCATTGTAGAACTAAGTCATGATTTGGTCCAAAAGTGTTGAATTGAAGCTAAATCTTTGCATGCATGTGTTCCTTGTCGAGTGTTAAGTGGAATTCATGGCTAATTGTTGCATGCATGTACAAGTTCTAGTTAAGATTCATGAAACCATCATGTTTTCAAAATGTTGAGCTCATTAGAGCATGTTTTGAAGCTTGGAAGTGGTTTAAACCCATGCATGTTTGCATGTCCTTCATATTCATGGAAATGGGTTTGAAAATGAGGCAAATTGAAACACCCTTGGGTCTTGGTTTCTTAAATTGAGTTTTGAAACATGATATTCTATGTGTTTAAAGGAGTTTTCCAGGAAATGGGCCCAAGGGGATCGAGTTGGGAGCATCAAAGTTGAGTTTTGAACTTAGAACACAACCTGCATTTTTCCAGAATTTGGTCTTCCGCTCGAGCGGGGGAAGTGCCGCTCGAGCGGGGAAAACATGCTCCCAGCACTTTTGACCTGTTTTACAGTCCGCTCGAGCGGAGTAATGCGCGCTCGAGCGGAGAAATCGTACATCCAGTACCTCGCACTGTTCATCAAACCGCTCGAGCGGGGAAATGTACGCTCGAGCGGAGTGTTGGGTGACACGCTCGAGCGGGGATATTGCCGCTCGAGCGGGGACCTTTGTTTGCTTGTCCGCTCGAGCGGGGAAACCTGCGCTCGAGCGGGACCCTGTTTCACTGAAGATTTCTGAAATTGTTTTCTATGCACATCTTTGCATCCTCATCCCATCCTAGGCATTCTTAGGCCTAGTTTAAGACATCTTAAGGAGGATATATAGGTGTAGAACACACCGAGGCATAATAGGGAGTTAATTATTATACTTCCCAACTGTTAAACTTAGAGTGTGTTCAATCTGTTAACTGTATAGGGTTGGCAATCCAGGGAGACGCGCTCTAGCTAACAGTAGCCCAGAACTCTGTGAGTAACAACTGTGTAAAGATATGTTCAAAATGATTATCTACTGAACTGTTTATTGAATTGAGCTGTTTACTGAACTGATAATGTTTACTGAATGAATGTATGTCCGCTAGCCTGAATTGTGTTGTGACATCCTTAGCACCACTGTTTACTGTTACTACTACCATTTGAGATATTTGTTTGCCACTGACGGTCTATGAACGGGTGGATTTGGCTAATGAGCTATCGACGGCCTATGAACGGATAGCCCCACCGACGGTCTATGAACGGGTGGATTTGCCTAACCGAATGGGTTCCCATGTTGGAACCACTACTGTTTACTGTTATGATGGCCATCATTATTGTTCGGTCTTTAAGACCTACTGCTACTGTACTGCTATGCTAATGGATGTACCACACATAACTGTTTACTGTACTGAGCAACTGAAATACTGTTTAATGAACTGTTTTCATGACTGTATGGACATTCATTCTTAACCCCTTTATGCATTATGTTATTCACTGGGCTTTAGCTCACTGCTCATATATATATGTAGGTGAACAGGCACCAGATCAAAGCTAGAGCCGTCAGGGTTAACCCCAGTTTTGTTAAGCCAACCACCGTGCCTCACTACGAGGTTCAAGTCTGTCAAGCTAAGGCTTAGGGGTGCTTTAGTAATTCCCTTTCCGTACTGTTTTGTAATAAAGTATAGACTGAATGTTTGCACTGTACTGTACTGCAAACAGGGATTAGGTCCCTGTTTCACTGAATGTTATGTATGTATATATATATATACTGTTCTGTACTGTACTGTCTATGCATATATGAATGAAAAATCTTTTGGCATACAGACTGGCACAGCTCATTGGACAATGTTTATTTACTGTAATGGCTTCCGCCGTGCCCCTGTACTCTGTTTTACTGTATTACTGTTAAGCAGGCCTTCGGTAATCTCGGATTACTGGCCGGTTACGGTGCTAAACCCATAGGGGCGGGTTTTGGGTCGTGACAGAGTGGTATCAGAGCGATACTTAACCACGAGTTATACCGCACACACGTGTCCAAATGAGCTATAGGGTGTCCTAGAAAAGCGATAGGGCATGACATGAGCATGAAAAGCGTGTGTGTGGGCATGACTTAATATATGCTACCGTGTTAATCTGTTTAAACAAGTGACTGCTTACACGGTGAACTGTTTAAGTATGTAACTGTTTATGTTACAATTGCTATAACTGTTTATAGAGAAATGGATAACACAACTGCAAATGAATCTGAATCCTCATCCACTGAGGCTAGAATGGCCAAGATGGAAAGAATGATGGAACTGATTACTGCTAGACTTGAGCAACAACAGAATCAGCAGCCCCCACCTCCTCCTCCACCGGTACAGCCGGAGCCAAATGTGACTGAAAATGATGGGGATATAATTGCTCTTACCCAGAAGTTCAGCAAACTGAAACCGCCATCCTTTTAGGGAGGCCTTGAACCATTGAAGGCTAAAGCTTGGGTACTTGAAATTGAAAAGCTATTCGAGGTATTTCCGTGTTCGGAAGCAAACAAAGTGCTGTTAGTAACCTTCACCTTACAGGAAGAGGCCAGAAGGTGGTGGATGTTGATCCGTGATACAAATACTGTTATGACTTGGGCTCAGTTCAAGGAGTCCTTCTTTGAAAAGTATTTTCCCCAGTGCATCAGGGACAGAAAAGTAACTGAGTTTGAACAACTGAGGCAGGGCAAAATGTCTGTTGCCGAGTATGAGAAGAAATTTACCGAACTTGCTAGGTATGCACCACACATGGTGGACACCAACTATGAGAAGGCCAGGAGGTTTGAAGGCGGCCTTAATGTTGCTATATTGAACCGAATCAGTGTTTTGAAATTACCGAGCTATGTAAATGTTCTTGACCGAGCTTTGATGGCCGAGTCAAACATCGAGGCAGTGAAACAGTCTGAATTACCAGCGTCGGAATGGCGTGGTAAAAGACAGAATTTCAAATTCAAGAAAGGCAAGCACAACCCATCAAACAAGAAACAGAATACGGGGTCAACAACTAGCCCCAGTCAAAGGAGTGGTTTCATTCCACCCTGTTCTGAGTGTGGCAGGAAGCACAAAGGGGTTTGTCACCAAATAGCTGGAGCTTGTTTCAGGTGTGGCAAGGTGGGCCACATGGTTAGAGACTGCCCCTCTACCCCGCAGGCCAGTGGAAAAGCTACACCAAGCGCAGCAGCGTCAACTGTAGCACCAAAGCCTAACCCCAAAGCTACCGGGAAAGAGCCTATGAGGCAGGGCCGAGTGTTTGCCCTAGTACCGGGAGATGTCCAAAATACCGAGACCATCGTGTCAGGTATCCTCTCTATCTATGCTCAAAATGCATATGTACTGATTGATTCGGGGTCTACACATTCTTATGTGTCACATGCTTTTTCGCATAAATTGAATAGACCCTTAGAACCTATGAATTATCTGCTAGCTGTATCATCACCCGTAGGAGGATCCATGACATGTGCATATATGTATCCTGCTTGTGAAATTATTGTTGGGGATGCATATCTATTTATTGATTTACTGCCATTGAATATTGATCATTTCGATGTGATATTGGGGATGAACTGGTTACAAAAATATCATGCTACCATTGACTGTGTGACAAAGCAAGTTATTTTCCGTCCACCTGGGTTGCCTGAATTCGTATTTAGTGGAGTTGGAGTAGTACCTCCTCCATATTTGATTTCATCTGTGAAAGCTGTTAAATTGATTAGAAAGGGGTGTAAAGGATATCTGTGTTCCGTATTGACTGTACCTATTAATGATAATGTTAAAACTGATGTGAACTGTATTCCTATAGTCAGAGAATTCCCAGATGTTTTTCCAGATGAACTGCCAGGGAATTTGATTGACAGGGAGATTGAATTTACTGTTGATGTGATTCCGGGTACACAGCCGATATCCAAAGCTCCCTACAGAATGGCTCCAACTGAACTGAAAGAATTGAAAGTACAACTGCAAGAACTGTTGGACAAAAAGTTTATCAGGCCCAGTACTTCGCCGTGGGGTGCACCTGTTTTGTTTGTAAAGAAGAAAGATGGTTTACTGAGATTGTGCATTGACTACCGCGAACTGAACAAGGTAACTGTAAAGAATAAATATCCTTTACCGCGTATTGATGACCTGTTTGATCAGTTACAGGGTGCACAAGTGTTTTCCAAGATTGACCTCAGATCGGGGTACCATCAACTGAAGGTTAAACCTGAGGACATTGATAAAACTGCTTTTAGAACGAGGTGTGGCCATTATGAATTTTTAGTTATGCCATTCGGAGTCACGAATGCCCCTGCTGCATTTATGGACCTCATGAATAGAATCTTTAAACCGTACCTTGATGATTTTATTATGGTATTTATTGATGACATACTGATTTATTCTAAGACTAGAGAAGAACATGAACACCATCTGAGACTTGCCCTACAGACCCTAAGAGAACAGAAACTGTATGCTAAACTGTCTAAATGTGAATTTTGGCTTGATCATGTTATGTTTTTGGGCATGTTGTTAGCAAGGATGGAATCTCCGTTGATCCGCAGAAAATTGAAGCCGTAGTAAACTGGCCTAGACCCACAAATGTGACTGAAGTCCGAAGCTTTTTGGGATTGGCTGGATATTACAGAAGATTTGTCAAAGATTTCTCCAAACTAGCTCTACCGTTAACTCAACTGACACAGAAGGGGACATCATTTGACTGGACTGACCAAAGGGAATCAGCATTTCAAGAATTGAAAACTCGGCTTGTGACTGCACCGGTTCTAATTTTACCTTCAGGTACGGATGGTTATACCGTGTTTAGTGATGCTTCTCATAAGGGTTTGGGGTGTGTTTTAATGCAGAATGGGAGAGTTATTGCTTATGCTTCCCGACAACTGAGGCCACATGAAAAGAACTACCCAACCCATGATCTGGAACTGGCTGCAGTAGTGTTTGCACTGAAAATCTGGCGTCACTACCTGTATGGGGCAACATGTGAAGTATATACTGATCACAAGAGCCTGAAGTACTTCTTCACTCAGAAAGAACTGAATATGAGACAGCGGAGATGGCTGGAATTGATTAAAGATTATGAATTACAGATTCTGTACCACCCGGGAAAAGCCAATACTGTTGCCGATGCACTGAGCCGAAAATCGATTGCAAACTTAGCTTGTTTACTCACTGGACAAAAAGAGTTACTTCGTGACCTTGAAAGATCTGGAATTGAAGTTGTTTTAAGGGAACAAGGGGGAACGATAGGTGCTATTACTGCTCAACCGGCATTGATTGAAGAAGTTAAGGAGAAACAGCAACTGGATGACTTCTTGAAGAAAATCATCGAAGAGAGAGAGTCTAAACCGAGACCGGGATTTAAATTTGAGAATAATGTACTGACTTTTCAAGGAAGACTGTGTGTACCGAATGATATCGAATTGAAAAGGAGAGTTCTGCAAGAGGGCCACAATTCAAAATTTTCGATCCACCCGAGGAATACGAAAATGTACCAAGATCTGAAACAGAATTTCTGGTGGCCGGGGATGAAGAAAGAAATTGCCGACTTTGTGTCAAAATGTCTTCATTGTCAACAAGTCAAAGTTGAACATCAGCGACCCGCGGGCTTACTGCAACCCTTACCCATACCAGAGTGGAAATGGGAGCATATTGTAACAAGCCCGCGGGGGACCTCGCTACAGCTCGGACTCGATTTGTGTCACGGTTCTTAATCTTGAACCAAAGAGTCCAAATCCGGCAAATCGTTTTGAAAACAGATTTTTTGAAAGAAGTGCCAAACATGGACTGCTTCGCCAGATACAGAGTCGCCACCTAAATGTTTTTTAAATGGGAAATTTAGGAAACCCTGACTCGGTGCCAAAGGCCACGTGTCCGTCATCACCAAAGTTGCCTCGGCTCGGGAACTTGGGTACGATTGGGGAAGGTCACTTCGTGAGCACCCCGCTCGCCCGGTCAAAGACCGGCCTCTACTAACCATGATATCTAGTTTTGAAAACAATGTGAGTTCTTATTCCGGTTATTAGCCTAGGTTACTATGTGATGCTCGCAGCAAACAAGTATAGACTGGGTCGCCTGAATTGGAACAAAACATTTCATGTTTGTTTTTTTTTAAAATGGTTTGATGGTGCTACCCGCAGGTAGGCTAAAACGCGGATTTGCCACCCTCAGGTGGGCTTAGAAAACATGATTTTGCCACTATCTAGTGGGCTTAAAACCAACATTTGATGAATTGTCCAATCCAAGTAACTCAACCTCCACCCACAGGCATTCAAGGCAGTTATATCACATAAGCACATAGCCTCATGGTAAGCATGCTATTCATGGCAACACTCACACGCATGCAAGGATGCTAAAGCATAAAACTTACCGAGTACTCCAAGCCAAAATAAAAACTTATTAGAAATCATGTATGATCCTAATTGTACAGAAATGCCTAATGCAACACATGTAAAGATGCAACTATAGCAGGCTCGGCTATTCTAAAACATGGTATATGGGATGCTACAGCTAACACGTATTCAATTTGGAATTGAAATACAAATGCAGTTTGTATGATGCGCCGAGCCCGGTGCGTGCAAAGCAGATGAATGATGCAAACATGCTGTCATACTATATGCTAATTGAAATATGCCCTATATCTAACCATCATAAGCGGGTAAATAAAAGGGAAGAAAGACGTGGGGTTGGAAGACATACATCACACTCACCCACACTTATTACAATTATGCCCTCGCGCAGAGGGTCCGAATAAATAATAATACAGTCCGAATGAAAGAATAATACAGTCCGAATATTACATATTCCTAATTAATTAACAAATTAAACTAAGGAAACTTTAAACAGGCATGCAAGCCAGGGGCTGCCTCGCTTCTGATGAATGATGTATGCCGGATTGCCTTTGCGTAGAAATCCACTGGGATGCCCAATTTAGCCTCTGTTTGCAATTATTCTCGAAATGCGCGCCAGACTCCGAAAAGTTGCTGATTCCTTATTTTGCTGCAACAGAGAGCAGGAAAAGGGCATAGCAATGTATTTCACAAATATATGCATGCCTCGATTCTCGTGCCACCAATCACGCATATCGATGCATGATGGCCGAGGAGTCGGATTGCACAACTCAATATAGGGTGCAATACAGATGAATGCTACAACAAAACCTAACTCCATCATGGGTAATCCGGAGTGTCGGTGACTGGGGAATTGAGACCCGTTCCGTCACTCGGAGTACGAAACGTGCCTCGTTTCCCGTGTCCGGGCTAACTCCTATCCCGAACACGATGCAATATGCATGATATGCATGAAATGTAGCTAATATGCAACCCTAACATGCACAATGCTACGAAAATGAGATGTCTCGGAATGCGCGCCAACGGGCATGCAAACCGAGGAAATGATCCTAAGGCATAAAATGACACACACGATGCAAGTGGACTTACACTAACATGAGTGGACCTCAGCCACACTCACATAAGAGGCCGACGGATAAAAAGAAGTACCTCGAAATGCGTGCCCACGGGCGCGCCAACCGAGGCGATGCATACGGAATAAAAAAAATGACATGGAAATGATATATAATGAGGCTAAAATGAGATGTCTCGAAGTGCGTGCCCGCGGGCACGCAAACCGAAAAAATGGCATACGGAATGCAATGATGCGAAAATGGCATACAGAATGCAAAATGGGCTTATACCAACATGAGAGGACCTCAGCCACTCTCATACGGGAGGCCGTCAGATAAAAACGAAGTGCCTCGAAATGCGTGCCCACGGGCGCGCAAACCGAGGCGATGCATTAAAGCATGCAATGACATACAAAATGCGAAATGGACTTATACTAACATGAGTGGGCCTCAGCCACACTCACATGAGAGGCCGTCGGATAAAAAGAGATGCCTCGAAATGCGTACCCACGGACACGCGAACCGAGGCAATGCGTTAAAGCATGAAATGGGATGGGATATGATATGCAAGCATGCAAATGAATTTCAACACTCACAAATGATGCAAAACAGTCCCAAAAGGCGGGGAAATGACACCGAATGCCCGGAATGGTCCCGAAATGCGATAATAAGCACCCGGAATGGCCTATAGCCATACTAATTATGCATAATTGGTACATGACATGCAAAACATTAGCAAGGCAGCCCCCAAAATAGCATTTTTCAGTCACAAAAAGGGCTAAATAGCAAGCATGGATAGGGCAACAATAGCATGCAAAAATACGAGCCAAGAGAGGGGTATTGAAGCAAGTGATACATGCGATGCTCAAATGGAAAAGTACCCTTCTACAACACTGATGAGGGACTAAAAATATGCACATTTTCAGTATATGACATCCCCCAACTCAGTATGAAAACATGGTAAAAATGCTATGCAAGAATGAGGATATATAAGGCTATAACATGAGGTACCCTAAACATTCATCAAACCAACAAAGACCCTTAATGAGATATGACAAGAAGGCCAAAATATGGATATTTTCAGTACTGATGATGGCCGAAAACAGAAGCTAGGTAAGCTCAAAAAGGCATGCAAAATGGGGTCAAAGAGAGACATAAAGGCAAGTATAATATGGAGACCCCAAACGAGATTGATCCCTTCTACAATATTGTATAAGGACACAAAATAAGCTCACTCACAGTTCATGGCATGTTCCAAAACACAGTGCATGTAGGTCAAACAAACCATGCAAGTTTACGGTAAATTGAAGGAATTGTGAAGCAATTGCATGATAGAGAGGCCAAACAGGGTTGATCCCTTCTTCAATGTTGAAGAGGGGCTCAAAATAAGCCCACTCACAGTTTACCTTATGCTCGAAATCAGATCACTCATAGGCCTAATATTCAATGCAAAAACAAGGGTAAAACATGGATTCAAAGAAACTTGCATATGGAGCATGAAAACAAGGTTGAGCCCTTCTTCAATGTTGAAGAGGGGCTCAAAATAAGCACAATATCAGTTCATGAGATGCTCCAATTCAGATCACACATAGGCCAAATATTCAATGCAAAATAATGGCATATAAGAGGATATTGAAAGAAGTGTAAGATGGAGGGCTCAAACAGGGTTGAGCCCTTAAACAAACATCAAGAATAGCTCAAAAGAAGACCACTTTCAGTATTGGTCGGAGCTCAAAACAGTGAGAAAGTAAGGTTAAGAAAAGAGGCAAAAAAGTGGTGTAAAAGAGGGATTTAGAGACTTACCCTTGAAGACAAGTCTTTCTTTGCTTCTTGACTTGAATTTGTTGCTTCTTAGCCACTGAAAAACCTTCCTTTGCTGCTGATATGGAAGTGGTGAAGGTAGTGCTTGGTGTTGATGAACAAATGAGATCAAAACTTGAGAGTTTGAGAGAGATAGAGAGATATGCTTGAGCCAAGTTTTTTCTAGGTCTTGAGGGAGAGGGAGGGGAGTGTATGCATGCAAGAATTGTGTGCCAAAAGTGTATGCAAGTGTGTAGCCTTAAGGGAACAAGTTCCCTTGCAAACAAAATATCCCCCGAATCAGATCTTTTGGGGGATACAGCTATACAGCTGTGAAACACACTTCCCAAGGAGTATGGCCGGCTAGCCACCTTTATTGGAGGTGGCCGGCCGGCCACCCCCCCTAGCCGGCTGGCCAAGGGCAAAAATGGAAAGATGGATTTGCTGGCCGGCCACCACATGATGGTGTCCTCCCAGGTGTGTACAACAAGGCCCTATGGTTGGAAATTGACAACTCTGAACCAGAAGAAACAACAATTCACTTTTCAAAGAGGGTCAAAAATGAAAATAAGAATTACTGGCCGGCCATGTTTTTTTAGTGTCCTCCCATGTGTGTACAACACGAATATGTGGTTTTGGCTCGAAGAAAATGGCCCTAGGGTGGTCAACATTAGCCCGGAAGTGAGAAAAATGGGCGCCGGGGGGCGCCGGAAGAGCATAACAGGTTGCTTGGACAATTGCTAGCCTCCCACCCTCCAGTGATCTTCCTGGTGATAAAACAGAGGTACCTGCCAAAAATGAACAAAAACCGATGCAAAACGAATGCTCGGGGGCCAAACCGCGAGGTTCGGGGCCCGAAAACCGGCCGTTAAGCACCGAAAGTGGTGTTTGGCCACGAAGTGGGTATCTAAGACCCCAGTGTGCCTCGTTATGATGAAACAGAGGTACATGCCAAGAATGAACAAAAACCGATGCAAAACGAATGCTCGGGGGCCAAACCGCGAGGTTCGGGGCCCGAAAACCGGCCGTTAAGCACCGAAAGTGGTGTTTGGCCACGAAGTGGGTATCTAAGACCCCAGTGTGCCTCGTTATGATGAAACAGAGGTACCTTCCAAGAATGAACAAAAACCGATGCAAAACGAATGCTCGGGGGCCAAACCGCGAGGTTCGGGGCCCGAAAACCGGCCGTTAAGCACCGAAAGTGGTGTTTGGCCACGAAGTGGGTATCTAAGACCCCAGTGTCCCTCAAAAGGGAGTAAATGAGATGCATGCCAAAAACCGGAGGAATCGGAGATGGTTGGGTGGTCCCGAACCGAGGCACGCGGCCTGACGGCTCCGAAAACCGGGAACCGGGTTCCGAAATGGGCAAAATGGCCTACGGCCATGAAACGTAGCCCACGGCCACTGAGAGATGATCTGCTAGACCTCTCCCTCCCTGCAGGAAAGAAAACAGAGAAAACCGAGTCCGGTTCGCAAACCGAGGCAAGGCACAAAAGAGAGTTCGGAAGTCCGGAGGCAGGGCGCACGGCCGCGACTCTGAGACTTCTGAACGAGCACAATATGCAACATCACCGAGCGCTCAATCGGTGACGTCTGAGTCTTAAGGTCGGTCAAAAATGGGGTGTCTACAGTTGCCCCTCTTTGACAGAACTCGGAAGTCACAAGTGACGGGAGTGAATGTCAAAGCCCAGAGACGACCCATTTTTGACAAGGCGGAAGACTTAGACAATCATACAAGATGAACAGAGATATGCCCGCAGGCGTGCCCGCAGGCAGGGGGGGCAAAATGCAAAGCGACATGCATAGAGCCAAATGATCATGCAAATGCAGCAAGCTGTAATGAGGCAAGTATTCGCAAATAGATGCAACAATTTTAAGCAAGAATGCAAAGCAACAACTACATTTCATGCAGTTAGGAATGCGGAGAATCATTCGGTTCTCGTCGCATCTCCCACGGAAAAGATACGATACCTGCGCGATTCGTCTGGTCGCACCAGCCTCAAATGAACCGTACATACAATATCGTGCCTGCAAAAGAGAGAAACTCAACAAGAACAACATGCTAACAACATATATTCAATGTGATTCCTGTGATTCCGAAAGTTTGACACGCACAGTGTCGGCGAGTAAATGCATCACGATGCGAGAAAGAAACGTGCGCGACAACACATGCACAAGCACAGAGATATGGTACACCAAGAAATCATGCATGACAATGCAAAATGTTGATTAGAATGCAAGTTATACGCACAACAATGCAAAATGAGCACGGATCGGGGTGCCCGTCGGTTGTGAAACAACGAGTAAGAAAACGCGCATTTCGGCGAAGGCAACTCAATCGCGGCCTCGGTTTCACCTCCCGGAGAGGTTACAACATGATTAAAAAGGATACACCTCGATTTTGATGAGTGATGATGAGACACATATCAGAAATTGCAGCTAAAATTCCGACGGAGCAATTTCGCGCCAGAAAGTGCACTTTTCTTGAACTTTTTCAGGTCCCGGGAGCTCCAATCTTCCTCAAAATTTGCAGGGAGCTAGAGGGGGGTGGGGGAGGCTGCCGGCCAAGTGGTGACCTAGGGGGAGGCCACCGGCCATGCTGCAAAAAGCAATTGGCCGGCCAGCCAGGAAAGGTGGCCGGCCGGCCATCTGTCAAAAGTAGGGGCATTTTGGTCATTTTTCTTATTTCTATATATACACCCATCCATTCCATCCGAAATCACTCCCCCAAGTGTGAAATTCTCTCCTCTTGCTCTCTAAGCCATTTTTCCTTTCAGATCTGCACTTTATACGCGCTTTTCGGCCTTTTTTGCAAGTTGTTTTCGCGAAATTCTTCAGATTTAAGCACTTTGAGGCGACTAAATTTTGATTTCGAAGCTTCTTTTCTCATTTTCACCACTTGAGGTAAGTTTGTCTCAATATTTGGAATATTTTCTCGGGAGTTGACTTTTGTTGACTTTTTATTTCCCGGGAGTTGACTTTTTCCAATTTTGGCTCATTTTTGCTCATTTTTGCAGATTTCTCGAAATGGCAGGCAATTTCCCTCACGGCGGAGGTCCTCCAGGCGCCGGAGATGATTTTGATATTATGGCACTCCCCCCGAGGGTCCGTCCTTTTATCCCTGAGAGATATGCCCCGGCAGTGCACATCCTTCCGCGAGCGGTTTTCCGTCATTTCACCGACTTCAACGACCGGGCACCCGGAGACTTGCTTCTGCGAGAGCCGGAGCAGCACCTCTCTTCCGATGCACGAGAGGTATTTTACCTTATTTTCTGCATTTTCCGTACACTTTGTAGCTTTGCCATGCTTAAACACACAGTTTAGCCTATGACATGATACTTTGTTTGCACCCCGAACATGCAACTCAAACACTTGAATTGCTGAACACACGGCTCACTGACTGATTGATTGTGCACGCACGGCACACATTAGTTAAGCATTGAACCACGGCTCAAACACTGATTTGTCGAACACACAGCCCGAATTTGAAGGTGAACACACGGCGCACACTGACTACGAGTAGAATACACAGTCCCAAACTCTGATTTTCTGAACACACAGTCCAAGTTGATGGTGAACACACAGCCCACACTGATTACGAGTAGAACACACAGTCCCAAAACATAGATTTACTGAACACGCAGCCCAGATAGAAATAAAATGAACACGCAGCCCAAAACACTGATTTACTGAACACGCAGCCCAGATAGAAATAAAGTGAACACGCAGCCCACTGATAAATGATTTGAACACGCAGCCCAAAACACTGATTTACTGAACACGCAGCCCAGATAGAAATAAAGTGAACACGCAGCCCACTGATAAATGATTTGAACACGCAGTCCAAAACACTGATTTACTGAACACGCAGCCCAGATAGAAATAAAGTGAACACGCAGCCCACTGATTAATGATTTGAAACGCAGCCCAAAACACTGATTTACTGAACACGCAGCCCAGATATAAAGTGAACACGCAGCCCACTGATAAATGATTTGAACACGCAGCCCAAACACTGATTTACTGAACACGCAGCCCAGATAGAAAAAAGTGAACACGCAGCCCACTGATAAATGATTTGAACACGCAGCCCAAAACACTGATTTACTGAACACGCAGCCCAGATAGAAATAAAGTGAACACGCAGCCCACTGATAAATGATTTGAACACGCAGCCCAAAACACTGATTTACTGAACACGCAGCCCAGATAGAAATAAAGTGAACACGCAGCCCACTGATTAATGATTTGAACACGCAGCCCAAAACACTGATTTACTGAACACGCAGCCCAGATAGAAATAAGTGAACACGCAGCCCACTGATAAATGATTTGAACACGCAGCCCAAAACACTGATTTACTGAACACGCAGCCCAGATAGAAATAAAGTGAACACGCAGCCCACTGATTAATGATTTGAACACGCAGCCCAAAACATTGATTTACTGAACACGCAGCCCAAATAGAAATAAAGTGAACACGCAGCCCACTGATTAATGATTTGAACACGCAGCCCAAAACACTGATTTACTGAACACGCAGCCTAGATAGAAATAAAGTGAACACGCAGCCCACTGATAAATGATTTGAACACGCAGCCCAAAACACTGATTTACTGAACACACAGCCCAAAACACTGATTTACTTCAATTCATTTG